>PJEM01006916.1:0-103660 GCA_004023845.1 Helogale parvula | reverse complement strand
TTTTTTTTAATATTTTTACATTGTAGTACTTGTTTTGCTTGTTGGTGGTGTTTGCTTATTTAATACATTCCGTCAGGGACAGAAATTACATGCTGGTTTTTTTTCCCCTAGGAAGTGTGTCCTGGGCTTTTCCCTTATTATTTTCTTTACTTTTTTTTTCTCTTCTTTTTTTGGTGGTGGTGGTGGTTATGTTTAAATGAAGTTGCTTTTACAGCACCAAAGACTTAATCATCCATTTCCTATATCAAAGGTAGCTACTTTTTTGCATGGACCTCAAGTATATTGTAGTATAGAGGTGGAATTTAAGGAAAGGTATTAAGCAGGCTGTGTTTTAGCTTATGGGTGAGTAATAAATTGTATCATTTCTCTTGAATGTATCATAGATAAGCTGCTATATAACGATCGCCACTTCAGATAGCTGTGAAATTAGGTGATTAACTAGTTGTTACTTAACCATCTAATTTCTGTATAAGTCTAATTACATGAAATAGAAGTTGGGGTTTTGATTTTTTACTTTGCTTTTCTGTTTGGAGTTTCATTGTAACTACTGTATTGTAAATGATGGAAAATAATTGCATATGTAAAAAAATAAATTGTGTTATATTCCAAAAAAAAAACCCTAGAGGAGAACAGGAAACAGCCTCCTTGACCTCAAATGCAGCAATTTCCTACTCGACACATCCCCCAAAGGCAAGGGAATCAAAAACCAAAATAAACTATTGGGACCTCATCAAGATTAAAAGCTTCTGCACTGCAAAGGAAACAATCAGGAAAACTAATAGGCAACCAACAGAATGGGAAAAGTTAGTCGCAAATGACATATCGGATAAAGGGCTAGTATCCAAAATCTACAAGGAACTCACCTAACTTCACACCCAAAAAACGAATAATCCAGTGAAGAAATGGGCAGAAGACAATGAATAGACACTTCTCCAAAGAGGACATCCAGATGGCCTACAGAAACTTGAAATGATGCTCAACGTCACTCATAATCAGGGAAATACAAATCAAAACATCATTGAGATACCACCTCACGGCAGTGCTATCATAAGAGGATGGGACAGAAGTGCACTTTTGTCTAGTAAATCTACCATAGCCTGATCACCAATGAGATAACAAAGGGTAGATTTCCCATATTTGCTGTTCCTCTGAGAAGAAAGTGGTCAGCTCTCAAGTATCAGAGAACATAGCAAGGAAAGCAAATATTTAAATACTCACTGTGTACCAGGACTTGATATGAGCCCTAAGGCTCACCTTGGCCTTGACAGGGGAAAGGCACTGACCCCATGGTATAAAGTTGGGAACTAAGGATCTCAGAGGCTACCAAATTTGTCCCAAGTTACCCAGGTCCCTCTGACTGCAAAGTCCATTCTGAGTCTCCTTTCATCTTACTGTTATGGAAATTAGGATCCAAAGAGGGGAGGTAATGTCTAGGGTCACAGGCCAAGAAGTGGCTGAGATGAAACTAAAATCAGTGGCTCTACTCCATGGCTTTTTCTACCACTTTTAGAGAGTTCTATAACTTGAAAACAGAATTAATGACAAAACGAAACAGGTTAGTACAAGACTGTCAGAAACTCCACAGCAGCAAAATAAAACAAACCATGCACTGCTATCAACACATAAGACCTGTTAGCACAGGGCTGTGTGTGTGCTAATATGCTTGCATTTCTCATCTGGGTTATATATCCATGTCAGCTATACGGGTGGCAGTGGAAAAACTTAAACATTAATGAATGGTGCTTCTATTTATATTTCCATTATGAAAAACCAACTTTTTGGCAAGTAAAAGATTATTTATCTTAACAAAATTTCTCCCCGAACTACATTAGTAAATAAAAGACTGCACTGTAGCTACCATTCTGGAAAGGACTTGAAACTAATGAAATTCAAACATTCTTGTGTAAAGCAAACAATCAATGCAGTCAAAAAATAAATCAATAAATGGATTACATGCCATCACTGAAGATTCAACATCTAGGTACATTAATGGATAGTTCATTTTTAAATAATTTCTTTAGTGTCAGATTTATATATCCTCTTTGCTGATAATTTTCACTCTATTATAACCTTACCATTCTATATTATGGATTTGTTAGCTTTTTATTAAAATATGCCACCATCTCTGCCATATAGTTAGGTGAGAAGACAGAAACTCTAAGAAAAAACAATCAGTACTCTCAATAAAGGGGAAAGAGCCATTACAATTAACACCAAAAACTTAGTGTCATTACCCATTTGTCACTCATGTCTTAATCTAATCAAAGTCCTCAGAGGATCGCTGCTCTATGGAGCCATCTGAGAATGCAGAATTTTCCATCTCGTGGCTGAACCAATGTCTGTGGATTTTGAGGACTTCCCTGAGTTCTCAGGAGTGAAGTGGCAGGCAAGGGAAGAGTGATAGAGCATGGAGACTGGGTAGGAGGATTTCAGGGTTCAAGGACGGAAGCGCACCAATGTAGCATTAATCACAACCTAGTTACGTGGCTCGCAGGGAAGGCTGGGATTTGTAGTTTTCCTGGGTGCTAATGAAGTAAAAAAATGTGGGGTTTGGTGCCATGTTAACAGTCTCAAATAATTATATCTTAGTTATGGAAGAATTATATGTAGCAATTAAGCCACAGTCCATTTACAGAAGGTAGACAATAAAGCAGAACAAATTAGCTTAAACTGGTTCCAAATTTTAATTTAATTTTCTTCTGTAAGCTGCGCCACACCAGCTTTTGGAAGATGAAGTGTGTGCACATACACACGTGAACCTATTATAAAAAAATATGAGACAAACCTAAACTACATCTTCACAGCCACTATTCTTACCCTACAATATCTAACCTCTTCCTTCTCCACATTGGTTTTCTTTCCTTCACTGTGATTCCTCCTATCCCAAGCACATTCTTTTTTTTAATGTTTATTTATTTATTTATTAATAGTTTATTGTCAAATTGGTTTCCATATAACACCCAGTGCTCTCCCCACAAGTGCCCCCCCTCCATGACCATCACCCCCTCCCCCTCCAGTCCATGGTTCGTCCTCAGTATTCAGTAGTCTCCCTTGATCTGTGTCCCTCACTCTCCCCCGCTCTCTTTCCCCCTTCCTCTCCCCATGGTCCCCTGCCGGGTCTGTCCTGTTAGACCTATGAATGCAAACATATGGTATCTATCCTTCTCTGCCTCACTTATTTCGCTTAGCATGACACCCTCAAGGTCCATCCACTTTGCTACAAATGGCCAGATTTCATTCTTCCTCATTGCCATATAGTACTCCATTGTATGTATATATATACCACATCTTCTTGATCCATTCATCAGTCGATGGACATTTAGGCTCTTTCCATGATTTGGCTATTGTTGACAGTGTTGCTATGAACACTGGGGTACATGTGCCCCTATGCATCAGCACATCTGTATCCCCTGGGTAAATCCCCAGCAGTGCTATTGCTGAGTCATAGGGGAGTTCTATCAATAGTTTTTTGAGGAACCTCCACACTGTTTTCCAGAGCGGCTGCACCAGTTTACATTCCCAACAGTGTAGGAGGGTACCCATTTCTCCATGTCCTCGCCAGCATCTATAGTCTCTTGATTTGTTCATTTTAGCCACTCTGACCGGTGTGAGGTGGTATCTCAGTGTGGTTTTGATTTGTATTTCCCTGATGATGAGTGACGCTGAGCATCATTTCATGTGCCTGTTGGCCATCTGGATGTCCTCTTTGAAGAAGTGTCTATTCAGGTCTTCTGCCCATTTCTTCACTGGATCATTCATTTTTCGTGTATGGAGTTTAGTGAGTTGCTTGTATATTTTGGATACTAGCCCTTTATCTGATATGCCATTTGCCACTATCTTTTCCCATATCTTTTCTAAAGATGGTCTTGACTCTGTCCCCACCTATACATCTTCAGTAGAGAAGTTACAAGTACTGCTATGAACCAAGAAAATAACCCCTATACCAGGTACACCTAAACTGACCAAAGATGAATGTGTGACCCCTACTGGGCCAAGCAGCCATCATTCCAGGGTTTTGTGACTGAGACTAAAGTCTGTAGTTATTGGGACCAAGGTGGGCACAAAAGTTCAAGTTGCCTGCCTGCTGCTAGCGCATCCCTAAGTGCAACCCAAAGTTAAGAGACTTTGCCTTACAGAAGAAGATGCTGCAGAGATCAGAGTGCAGCAGAAATGCAGATAAGTAGACAGGTAAGAACAAGCTGGTCAGAAAGAGGACAATGAAGACAGGAGCTTCCAGAAACAACGAAGCCCAGCTCTACCTCCTGCCTCTGCATGCCATGCACACCCCCTCCATTTGTACAAGAAATCTCCCCTTCCTCACCCTGCTTCAGATGGGTTCCTCTTTCTTATAATTGGATGACTCCTGCCTGAGATACCTATTAGCTCACCAGGCCTTCTCATGGTTACTTAACTAAATCGAACTATCCTCGAATACATTTCCCCTTGGGTTACAGCTGAATAAATTCAATTTTCAGGAATCAAGATTTACAGAGAGTGTAGAAGATTTATTAAAAAGACAGACAGGTAGGGTGAGAAATTGGTCCAAAGAAGTCATTCAAGTCAAAGACAAGCAGAGAAGTGGGGTCAGTGGGGGTGGGGGAATAATACCAGTATTCCAGGTGCTTCTATGATCTATCCATGGCCTCTTCTGGTTGCCTCAACATGCCAAATTCCTCCGCTCCTTGAGGTGTTCATATTTTCAGTTTCTTCTGCGTGGAACACATTTCACGCTCCAAAGCTCCCCATGTCTCATCCCTCTTCACTCAAGCATCTGCTCAAATATTATCTTTCAAAGACAACTCGTTCGTCCCCACCTCCCAAGGTCCCCACCTACCTTTGTCATTCTATAGCACATGACCCTGACACTTATCTTCTCGACTTATCTCTTTATATACTTATTTATCTGTTTTTCTGAAGTATAACTGACATGCAATATTATATTAGTTTCAGATATAAAACATGATTAGGCTTTTATAAATACTGCAAGATCTTCACGCCACAGTAAGGCTAGTTATTTTCTGTCGCCATACAAAAACCACAAAATGTCTTAGATAAGAACTTTTAGGATTTATTTTCTTAGCAACTTTCAAAACTGCAATATAGTATTATCAGCTACAGTCACCATGCTGGGCACTTATACCCCATGACTTATTATTTTATAACGCAAGTTTGTAGCTTTTGATCTCCTTTCCCCATTTTACCCACCCTCCCCATACTTCTCCCCTCTGGCAACCACCAACCTATTTTCTGTACCTATGAGTTTTTGCTTTTATCATTCATTCATTTTGTTTTTTAGATTCTACAGATAAATGCAATCATAAGGTATTTGTCTCTCTCTGATATATTTCACTTAGCGTTATACCCTTCAGGTCTATCCATGTTGTCACAAATGAGATGATCTTATTTTTTATGGCTGAGTAGTATTCCAGCGTGTGTGTCTGTGTGTGCATGACATTCATCCGTCACTGGACACTTAGGTTGTTTATCTTGGCTGTTATAAACAGTGCCGCAATGAACAGAGGAGCGCATCTATCTTTTCACAGTAGTGTTCTGTTTTCCTTGGATAATTCTCACAAGTAGAATGGCTGGATCATATGGTAGTTCTGTTTTTCATTTTTTGAGGAAATTTTGTACAGTTTTCCATAGTGACTACACCAATTTACATTCCCACCAAGAGTGCACAAGGCTTCCCTTTTCTCCACATTTTTGCCAACCATTGTTATTTCTTATTCTTTCAATAATAGCCACTCTCACAGGTATAACATGGTATCTCACTGTGGTCTTAACTTGCACCTCCCTGATGAATAATGGTGTTAAGTGTCTTTTCATGTATCTTTGGAAAAGTATCTATTGAGGTCCTCTGCTCATTTTTTTAAATTGTTTGTTTTTGTTGTTGTTGAGCTATAGAAGTTCCTTTTATATTTTGGATATTAGCTCCTCATCAAACATATGATTTGTAAATAACTTCTCCCATTCAGCAGGTTGTCTTTTTCTCTTGTTGATAGTTTCCTATGCTGCACAGAAGTGTTTTAGTTTGCTGTAGCCCCATTTGTTTATTTTTGCTTTTGTTGCCAGTGTCTTTGGAGTCAGATCCAAAACAAAGTGCCAAGAACGATGTCAAACAGCTTATCACTTCGGTTTTCTTCTATGAGTTAGTTTTCTAGTTTCTGGTTTTATATTCAAGTTGTTACTTATTGTGTATGGTGTAAGATAGTGGTCCAGTTTCATTCTTTTGCATGTGGCTGTCCAGTTTGCTCAATATGATTTAGTGAAGAGACTTCCTTTACCCAACATAAATTCTCATCTCCTTTGTTGTAAATGACCATACAGACTTCGGTTTACTTCTGGGCTCTCTGTCCCACTGATCTGTGTGTCTGTTTTTACACCAATACCACACTGTTTTGAATACTCTAGCTTTGTAATATAGCTTGAAATCAGGGTGATGATGCCTCCAGCTTTGTTCTTCTTTTATCTAGCTTTATATATTCATTTCCCAGCAGAATGGAACTTCCAATGGGAAAACTATAATACCCTTACTTGTTGCTATAGCATTCCCAGCTACCCTGAGGGAGCCAGGTATAGACACTGTAAAATATATTTTGGCTGAATAAGTGAAATACTTCAAATCCAATGTCCAGCTAGACTCAGACTGGTGTCCACCACTGAGATTGGAAGCAGAGAGGCAGATGAGAGAAGGGCAGACAGCCTCTGTCTCTAATAAATGGACTATCTTCGATGCAAAAGAACAACAAAAATTAAATGAAGACTGAAGAGGAGATGCCGACACAACTAACAATACCAAAAGGAGTTATCGGAAATCATTAGAGAAGAGGATATACTCGCACCCCACCTTCAACAGCTGCGTGTTGTTAATAAACCCAGAGATACACCAGCAAAATGAAGCCAGGCTGAGCTAGAACATTTTGGAAGATAAAATTTTAATGAAATGTCACTGTTGGCCTATATAAAGGAATCCATAGCCAATTGCTTCCTTAACTGTTGACAAAACAGCACGACTTTGGAAATAGTCTCTTTCCAAAACCATCCCTTCTTGATCCCATATTTACATTTCTCCAAACTTTTGTTCCCCTAAGGATAAGGAGAATAGGTCATCTAAGGGAGGAGATGGCCATGGTGGGGTTTTCTGAGAAGGAAAACTTTGGAGGAAAAATTTCCTGGAAGACCAGGACTGAAGTTACTCACTCTTCCATCCCTTGTGCCTCATGCATAGTAGAGCACAGAGCAGACAATCAATGTTTCTTGAATCAATAAGTAACTGATTCTAATACCATGTAATCCCAGAGTTTCTGGGCTGGAAGGGGGCCTTTACAGAAGACAGGACTGAGACTGAAAACAGTAAACAACTGTTCCAACGTCTCCCTGATGCCCAGATCAAAATTCAACATGTTCCCTTTGTTACACCCCCTCAGTACATTAGTGTAATGCTCTCCAGCTTAGGATCCCTTTTGTACATATGTAAGGATCACATGTGATCCACACAGCCCAACTCTGAGGTCGGTTATTGCCCTTACTTTGCACTAAGAAGAAAGAAGAGCCAAAGAGGTGAAGACACTTGCCTACATTTACACAACTCATTAATGATCGGTGCCAGGACTAGACCCAGAGTTTCTGTCACTTGGTCCAGGACTCTTTATAATCCACTGAAATTTATACAAGAGGAAGGTTTTGAGCCGAACACAGACAATGGCTAATGTATCCACTTGCTAGGGCTGCCATGACAAAGCACCACTAAGTGGCCTACACAAAGAAATGTACTGTCTCAAAGTGTTGGAGGCTGGAAGTACAAGGTCAAGGTGTTGGCAAGGTCAGGTTTCTCAGGGCTGGAGGGAAGGATGTGTTCCAGGACTCTCTCTCTTTCTCCTTCAGATGGTTACCTTCTCCCTGTGTCTCTTCACATTGTTATCTCTATACTTGCCTGTCCCTGGGTCCAAATTTCCCATTTCTTAAAGACAGCATTCTAATCACATTAGGGCCACCTTACTCCAGTATGACTTCATCTTAACTAACCCTGTTTACAAACGAGATCACATTCTGAGGTACTGGGGTGTTTGGACTTCATCATATCAGTTTGAGGGTGAAGGACACGATTCAACTCCTAACAGCCAGCAAAGAGTATAAAAGTGGAGACAGGTTTTCAGGCAAACTGACTGATAGATAACCCAAATTAGCAAAGATATAAGCAGAAACAAGATTGATATGCCAGGGACTGTAGGGAAACATTGAGAAAAGGAGAGATACAAGGTCGAATGGGCCCACCTTGGGGTGGAAAGACCCTCTAGGAGTCTTATCCCCATAAAGGGTGTGGCCATGTTTAAGGATTACAAAGGCAGAATACATTTGCTGTCTTTTCGTTACACTTAGTGTCTCACTGTTACTCAGAAGAGAAAAATTAGTCACTTGAAATAAAGGGTCAATATGTTTCTAGTTAAAAAGTATTCAAAGACATCTATAAATACCATACAGAACAGATCAAAGGAGGAGGAAGGGAAGGGAATTTATCACAGTGAGTGGAGAATAGGTTCGTGGCTCCCCACATCACACCCTCTTGGCACCTCTGGTTCCATTCATTGGTGTGATAAACTAGTGATAACAATGCATATGTTACATCAAGTGCATGTAGGAACTACTCTCTACCTTGAAGACCTCTGCCAATGTGAAGAAATAGACAGTGGATAAATACCCTAGCCTGTGTCCTCAAAGTGGAAAATTCTGGGAAGCATTCTGTACCCCTCAAAGTCAAGTAAACTCCTCACCACTGCCTAAGACAGAAGCCTTCATCATTCTCCCTCATGTTTTCTTTTCCTCTATCTTGTTGTCCCCTTTCACTCCAGTTCCTGGGATCACCTACAAAATACACTATCTGTACCCAAGTTTTTACCTGAGGCTCTTCTTTTGAGGAAATCCAAACTCAAACAGTAAAGAATGAAAGTGAGGTCAGCTGTGGGGATCTCAGTGCTTAAAAGTTACCTACTGTGACTATTTGCTTCCTCTCACAGGAATGAACTCAGGCAATGCCTTGGTGTCTGCCGCATGTGAGGCACTTGCTAGGTGCTGAGAATAGAAAGTGGGGAAAGACGTGGCCTCTGCCCTCAGGAAGTTTAAAATCTGCTGGAAACAATTTATGGTGTGGAATATTCTCTAGCCCTTGCTGAAACACGAAGATCCATCTTCATTTGGTATTTTTGATCCACAAGGCCCCCAATAATTGCCCCCCAAAATCCACTTCTCTTGCCTCAGAACATCCCATTCAGTTTATGACCCAGGTTCCCATGGCTCCAATTTACATGTGATTCACATAACATCTGTTTAATTTTAAAGTTTATATGGCAGCTTTTCATAATCCCAGGGACTTTTTTTTAAACTTTTTCCCCTCTTCCTTCAAACACCAAGAGGACAGAGAAAATTAATTTCCTGTCTAAAAATGAGAGATGACAGCAGGTCTGAGGTTAAACCTATTTACAAAGGAAATTGTTGCCAATGTTTAGAAAAGCCTACTTTTATTTGAAAAATTCAGTGATCTACCTGACTTCTAGTGTCTCGTGGCATTTTATTAGGAAAGAGTTTCAACTTATAAATAGCAATAGGGAAGAAAACTCTTCATATTTGTTTTTCCCCCATGTGCAGTGAACTGTTGGCTAATAGGCTGATCAGTTTGTTTCCAGTCGCCCTGGGAAGGTCTCCATTCTCCCTTCCTCTGGCAGTGACTGAGAACACCACACCCCAGAACCTCAGATGGGCCTGGCTGCCCCTGCTCTCTCGAGGCACTTCTCTTTTAGTGCATGAACTGTTGTGGGCGTCACTTTGAGTCTGGCATGGAGCAAGCTGGGCTTGGCTCATTCAAGTGCAAAATCCAGACGCTACGCCTCTTTTGGAAAGAAGAGGGAAGGGTTGAGTCTTCTCCAGTCAGACAACTGAGGTTGCTTTTATTCCTCCATCTTTCCATGTAAATGGCAGCTCTGTTCTTTCTCATTCCTGTCCAAAGATATCCTCTTAGTTTGGACCTTGCTCTGAGTTTAGGGGGAATCTTCTTGGTTCACGAACACATTCCAGTGTTCTGGCACCATCACAGGGTTTCGGGGACCATCACGGTCCTCCAAAACCACGTGTCTTCTAAGTCCCGCTGAGCCACACAAACCCATTCTGCTGCTCTCACTGGTCTAAGCTGAGGCCTCTCTGTATGGACACAACACCTGGTCATTTCTACCATGCAGTTTTGTCACCTCCTGGAGAAGTAAGGCCCAGGTCTCCTTGGATCTTAAATCCCTAACATGTGTCAAGGAATGTACTATAGCTTGAACTGTGCCTTTCAAAAATCCCTATGTTGGGGCGCCTGGGTGGCTCAGTCAATTAAGCGTCCGGCTGCCGGCTTTGGCTCAGGTCATGATCTCACAGTTCATGAGTTCAAGCCCCATGTCGGGCTCTGTGCTAACAGCCAGCTCAGAGCCTGGAGCCTGCTTTGGATTCTGTGTCTCCCTCTCTCTCTGGCCCTCCTCTGCTTATGCTGTCTCTATCTGTCTCTCAAAAATAAATAAAAAACATTAAAAATTTTTCAAAAATCCCTATGTTGAAATCTGAACCCCCAGTACTTCAGAATGTGACCTTATTTGTAAATCTGGTTGGTACAGATATAATTAGTTACGATGAGGTAATACTGAACAGGTTGGCCACTTATTCAACAGGAGGCATTCTTATGAAAAGGAGGAATTTGGGGGCACCTCAGTGGCTCAGTAGGTTAAGTGTCTGACTCTTCATTTTGACTCAGGTGATGATCTCATGGTCATGAGATGGAGCCCTGCAGAATCCATGAGATGGATTCCCTGCTTGGAATTCTCATTCTCATTCTCTCTCTCTCTCAAAATAAATAAATAAACATTAAAAAAAAAAAAAGAAAGAAAGAAAAGGGGGAATTTGCACACAGAGACACAAACACAGGGAGAATGCTGTGTGAAGATGATTTATCTACAAGCCAAAGAAGACCAAAGCCGGTCAGCCCACCACCAGAGCTAGGCGTGAGGCATGGAACAGATTCTTGCTCCCAGCCCTCCGAGGCAACCAGTACTGCCAACACTTTGATCTTCAACCCTCAGCTTCCAGAACTGTGAGACAATAAAAACCTATTATTTAAGCCATTCAGTTTGTGGTACTTTATTACGGCAGCCCTAGCAAACTAATATAGATTTTTATTACTGCTACCATAATATTCCTTCCCTAAGGCTATTAATACTTCTAGTTCACTTGGCTGAACTGAAAAAGGGTCAAAGGGACAAATACATTGGGGAAAAGTATCAAAAATAGTTTCCTGCCACTGTTCCCTATAACTTAAGAAAGAGCTGTATGAAAAGGATTATTTTGGAATTCAGCTGGGAAAATGTTAGCACTTTAGGATGCTATCAGCATTTTCCAATCTCGATAAAGTGACTCTTGAGTTGTCTTAATGTCTGAGATAATATTATAACAAAAATCATTAGTTGGGGCGTGCTTGGTGGAAGCAATGAAAAAGATGTATGGGCCTATGGAGGCCCAGGGCTCGTTCCAACATCTGCTAACTGGACGAGGCAGACGTCAGGCCACACAAAATCCCTCTCAATATTCTCTCATTTGTGAAAGGAGAACAGTAACACCTCCTTGCTGGGTTATTCAGAAAACAATAAAACAATTTATAGGAAGTGCAATGCCTAGTACTTGAACATTCTTCCCCCTCCTTCTCTTATACTCCTTACATTGGGTGTGCAACCATCTGAAAATGAAGAGAAGGAAAAGGTGGGTGCCAAGATCTTCCACTTCAACCAGAAACAACGTGTATGTCCATCACTTGATGGACAAGGGTCTTTGCAAATGCCCTTTCTTGAAACCAAACAAGTGGTTCAAATGAATTATCATCCTCTTTACACTGACAAAATGTAAAAGGAAGCTTTTTTAATTTAAAAAGCCATTAAAAAAAAAAGAAAGAAAAAAAAGGGGAGCCCCGGGTGGCACTGTCAGTTAAGCATCTGACTTCGGTTCAGGTCATGATCTCCTGGTTGGTGAGTTCGAGTCCTGCATTGGACTCTGTGCTGAACAGATCAGAGTTTGGAGTCTGCTTTGGATTCTGTGTCTTCCTCTCTTTGTCTCTCCCCCATTCACTGTCTATGTCTCTCTCTCTCTCTGACTCTCTAAAATAACCATTAAAAATTTTTTAATAAAATAAATAAACACTCTATAAAATAAGATTCATAGGATGAAAGAAATTTAAATATTATTTCCACTAGGAGAATAAGATCACCTCTTGATTTTATTATTTGGTTTTTTTTATGTTCTTTATTTATTTTTTGAGAGACAGAGAGAGGCACAACAAGCAGGGGAGGGTCACAGAGAGAGGGAGACACAGAATCCGAAGCAAGCTCCAGGCTCTGAGCTGGCTGTCAGCACAGAGTCCGATGTGGGGCTTGAACCCAAGAACCGTGAGATCATGACCTAAGCTGAAGCCAGACATAATGGACTGAGTCACCCAGGCGCCCCACCTCTTTGATTTTAAAAACATATTCCCAAATCTGATTGACCCATAAAGGAAGAGAAAAAAAACAAAAACCAAAAAAGCCTGCCTGGAAATAACTTTAGATACTATCTTTGAAACTACAGCAAGAGGTCCCCATTATTCAAGGTGATCCCTAAACAAATTCAGTTGCTATATTAAGATGCAGAGCAGTGGCTGTCTCTTCAGTTAACAATGGACACAGAGAGAGTATCTCCTAGGAGACTCATCAGCTTAACCTAAGAATGAGACGTGGGCAGATCAACCATTGGTTCTCAGACATGCCTGATCAGCACTGAGAGGCTTAAGAAACACACTCAAAGCAAATAAATTCAAACGGCTAACAAAAGGTAGATCCTTCTAGAAGGTAACTATGTAGAGATCATCGTGGGTGTTAATGTGCATGTACACATATACGTGTGTGTGTGCTTCCATGTCTGAACGCGTATGTGTAGGTAGGTATTATACAGACACAGACACACAGACTCAGAGTAACCAAAGTATTCTGCAACTTATTTTCACTAAAAATATACATGCATACCTTTCCATATCAACATACAGAGACCACTCCCAAACGATCTACCTTCTTAACCATGTAGTATTCCTTGTCTAGACACATTATCACTCATTTCACTCCATTAACAAATACTTAGGTTGGTTCCAGCTTTTTGCCATCATAGCTTTGAGGCTTATGCAAATACATTTAAAGGATGCAGTGCTTCACATTTTGATAGAATCAAACTGCCCTCTCAAACAAGGGTCTACCACCTTACAATCCTGCCAATCATACATGCGAAGACGTACTCAGGATGAGCAGGGGTGATTTTTAAATGCAGATGTTCAGGCCCCACGCTCTCAGAAATGTTGATGCAGTGTATCTGAAATAGGCCCAAAGTGTCAAAAGAAACAGAATGATCAGTCAGGACTAGAAACCCCTGAGGTAAACCATCCACCCTCACAGGAGATCCTCATTAGCTACATCATCTTTTATTCATCTTCCTGGGAATTACTCACACATGAGGCTCTAACCTGTGTAAGGGAAAGTAGCGCTTGAAAACCAGCTAGAATTCATGCCAGAAAGACAAGCCCTGTCTACTGATTCTGTTTCCCCATGTCTAGCTGTTAAATCGCCTGCTCTGTATTGCTAGGATCTGTTTGGAAGCTAAAAGAGAATGTTTCATTTTATTCCAATACTTCGTTTAGGGACAAGGAAGGAGATATCCTTGTTATTACTGTATTGGCAATTCACCGTATAAGTTCAAGAGTCCTCAGTGCTTTGAAGAAGTTTTATGAACTTGGAGCAATCATTTGGCCAGCAGATAGTGAAGACAAATGACATTTTCAGCTACATGCACCAGTTCTGCTGCACTGGGACAGTAAATGTGGGACGGGACCCCTTCCCTTGACAGGGAAGAAAACTGCCCTCGGTCTTCCCATGCTGACCCTGAGAGGGAGAAGCAGACCAGTGGGAAGCGAGACCGACTTAGAAGAACTTGGTGCACATAGAAACTAGTAATGTGTATTATCTAAGACACATCTCTTCACCTGCCTCGCAAGATAGTAATGAGCATTCTCTTCCTTTTTAAATGTTTGGTCACATTTGAGAGAGAGTATAAGCAGGGGAGGGTGGGGATGGGCAGAGGATCTGAAGCAGGATTTACACTGACAATAGAAAACCCAATGCAGGGCTCCGAACTCACAAACCATGGAATCATGACCTAAGCTGAAGGCAAGCACTTAACTGACTGAGCCACCCAGGTGCCCCTAGTAATGAGCATTCTTAATTTCAAAGACTCTCTATAAACCTCCTCAAAGACTTAACCCAGCAGTTAAAGCCTGGCTTTAGAAAACCTAAGGAGCTTTAAATATTACTGATATTCAGGCCCTGTTCTCTGAGACTCGGGTCCCCTGGTCTGGAGCAGAGCCCAGGCCCTGGCATGTTCTACCCACAGAGGATCTCATGTGAGACCAGCACTGAGAATCGGTGTGGGACCTGCCCTTCGCAGGACAAACCTAGAAAGCCTCCAGCTCCTGCACGGTAACACCTTGGTCTGAACACAACTACCGAGGAAAGAGGAGACTGGGAATGAAACACGAAAAGTGAAATGAAACCTTACGGGATTTCCTGGGCAACCCTTTCTCTTTTGCTCCCCTCTGTCCCTCATGCCTCTGCTGATGCCGAGCTCAAAGAAAAGAGGTTGGGGGTAGGATGTCTTTTAAGCAGAAGGGTAGAAAATTCTAAGTGCAGCCAGGGGTGAAGGAGGCAGGCGGTGGCCCACAGGATACTAGTTGTTTTTGACCAAACACTGACATGTGATTATTCAACCCCGATGGCCCCAAATTCATTCCCTAAAGATGCCAGAAATACAACTGTACCTGAAACGTCACATTTTCTAAAAGCTGGAAATTTCTTAAAAAAAAAAAAAAAAACTCTAATGGACTAAATAAAACACACCTGCAGATTAAATGAGGCCCAAAGTCTATCAGCTTGTGACCCGAGATTTCAAGGAACTATCCACTCTTTCATGGTTCAAACCTGGAAACCTCGATCTTGAGAGTGAAAACAGTAAAATACGGCTGGAACCCCAACAGCGACAGGTTTGGTTAACTTATGAAAAGGCAGGTCTGTGTCTCTTAACCAGATGAAGTTCGCCAAAGTGTGGGTAGATGGTGCGGGACTTACGTTTAAGAAACAATCCGGATAAACTGGGCGGAGCTGGTTAGAGGTGCATCTTTCCTGGGAGTCATTTCCCTTCGTCCCCTCCCCTCCCCCATCCCGTCCCAAATTAAACCAGGTGCACCTCTACTTTGTTACATGTCAAGGAAGTTACCCCTTTCCCAATGATCCCCATTTCCCTCGTCACTATCTATGACTCCAAACCCTTTCCAACAGGCGTGTGGTTGTCCAAACCATCAGAACACAAGTATTTGCCCTAATGGGTTCAGAATATTCTGCAGAATGCCCTTCCCTGACATTAGGATGACAGGATTTTGTCCTCTGGAGAACATACAGCTCCAGGAGTCTCGTGTGCTGACAAACCTCAAAGGTGGACGACAAACGAGCCGTTGCATCAATTAAACTAGTAAATAAAAGGTAAGACTAGATAAAATTTAGTCAATAGACTAGGCTAGGTATACATTGGAGAGGGTCCCAGCTGGACAGTAAGAGAAAGGAAACCTCCTGTTTCTTCGGTTTCTCTCTTCTCTCATCTGTGAAAGGGGAGATTCAAACGCTGCACCCTTTTCCATAGTTGTTTTGAGTATCAAATCCTAACAGTGCATGTGAAATTGGCTTGAAAATTGGAAATTCTGTGCACAGGTAAGAATTTGAAGGATCTAGCTGGGTCGTAGAAGGACGCCATAGGAGATGTGATTTGAAAGCTCCTCCCCCCAGAAAAAGCACCTGTGTGAGCCCCGGTAAACCCAGGGGAGCCTCCAGAAGAGACCGGCTGGGGCAGGGGAGGCGACAGCAAAGCAAGGTGGTTGGGCCCAATTCCTGCACCCCCCACCTGCCACTGGCCCCACAGTCAGTGAGAGCCTTGACCAGGTGCCAGGCTGTGACGGATTCAATATCACTCCCTTCTCCCAAGAGCTAGAAAGTCTAACTCCATCTGTGTTAGAAACGTCAGAGAGCAACTCACTGAGAAAAAAGTAAAGAGATTAGAAGCATGCAAGGAACAGGTTGGAGAGCCGAGCGCCTGTCTGCGGTGGATGGAGAGCTCTGAGAGGGGACAGAGTTACTCAGACACTGTAAGAAGAGCAAATGCTTTGGTCTGTCACACAATCTTCTTACACGTCAGAAAGGTTGTAGTGAAGATCTAATAGATGTGCAACTTATTTTAGACCTCAAGCTGATTATTTTCTGAATATGATGCCTCTGACTCTGATCAGGAGTAGGATCAATTTATTATGAAGGACAAGCCGAAAAGTTAAACCAAACACAGAGCTGCATTTCTTCAAGTGACAAAATGTATGTTAGTAAAGGTGATAGGTGATCTGAACAATGAGAAACCAAGAAGAGCACCTGGGTGAAGTGTTACGAAGAAGACAGAAACAAGAAGGACCTGACGACAGCAAAGATTTTACAAGCAGGGGGAAAGAGGAGATAGGCAGAGACGTGGGCACAAAACATAAGCAGGCGTATGTTTGCCTGGAAGCCACAAGAGCTACGAAAGCCCTATGAAGGCTTTCCCAAGTGCAAAGGGCTTTCACCACCATTATTATCATCCAGATTAATTAGGCATTATTAACTTCCAGATGTTACGGCCCCATCATACAGATTATAAAACTCAGTGTTAGTGCCGAGGCTTCCTCTATGCTCAGAGCCAGTAAGGGAAGAACCAGGTCTCTGACTAATCATCACACTTGTCCCTAAGGAGGAATGATAGTCGGCTGAGCCGCTCATATGGCCCAGCACTGAGCTCCATGACTTCCAGAGCTTTTCCATGAGGGAGGTGCATCAGCCAGCAGGGCTGGGAGAAAGGGAGATTCTGTGGGCACCAAAAGGAGGTGTGGGAATAAGGGGAGATCAAGTGATGGAAGACCTTGAGAACAGACTGAAGAGAATTTAACTTTATCCTGAAAGCAGCTAATCAGCTGAGTACTAACTACGTGGAGATAGCATCCCAAACACATAGAACACGTGCTCTGTGGCTCACTGGGTCTCAAAGGGGAGATGTGCTCTCACAGGAGGGCCCTACCCTCACCCTCCTGTGAAAAATAATGAAAACAATGACTCAAATGGATATCCATCTGTAGCAGCTAAAGCTTTCTTGAAGAAAGCAACCCATCCGTGCAAATGAAGGAAGCATACGTAGAGACAGTTTTGCTACTGCTGGTGAGAGAGACGTCAACATACCATCAGCTCAAAAACCAAGCTGAGAAGTGTAAGGAAATTTGAGAAGGCCCAATTGTGCGCCATTTCAGAATGCAATGCCACAGAGACAACAAAAAGTATTTGCATTCAGCACACAAAATTAACTCTCTTTCTCCTCTTTCCATTCATAGGCCTTATCAGGTTGGGAAATCAGATATTCTGCATCTGGTCTATTCTAAAAGCTATTTTTTTTGTATGTGTCATCACACACACACACACACACACACACACACAAGTTGTACAGAATTATTCCACCTGATGATGAGGGGAAAACAAGTCACTGCTTTCAATGAAGGGTTACTAGGTACCCTTAGACCCCTCTTCTCTGTTTTCTTTGAAAATTTTAAGTAAATATAAGGAGGAAAAGCAAGGTAAGCTTCAATCCTTGGTACAACAACCATGGCTGAGAACAGAGGCCGGTGAGAAGGAAAGAAAACATGGCAGAATGAAAATGTTGCATTCAGCGCCTGCAGACAGTCTGTCCGGTTTTTAGAAAGAAGCCATGATAACTGTGTGCTGGCCCATGAACCCTGGCCCGCGCCCTACTGCTTCCTGCCTGTCTCTTCCCAAGAGGTGCTTCTCGTGCCTCATATAATGAAGAGTGCATTATTTTTTATGTGCTAACTTTCCTAACCAAACATCACACAATGCTCACTGATTACCAGTGGACTTACGGTTATAAAAACACTCCCCGTATTTATATTGAGGAGAAATTTGTATTATGGAGCTTTGATCAATACTTAGCATGTGACTTTAGACAGCCCATTATCTTGTGCAAAAAAGTGTAACAGGATGGGTTGGGGACTACATGTTTGAAGGAAAAAAATCCTTGAGATACTCACAAGATGGCTGAATATGAAGAATACATTAATTTATAGATATCTGTTCACCTCGCTTGAATGTCTCTAAGAAACGGGAATTCCCAAAATAAGATGCCAGGATCAAGCATAAAATCACTACCAGGAAGAAAGTAGGAAGGGGATGGAGACACGGTGATTCCTCCTCTATTCTAGACACTGTGGTAAGGACTCTAGCACCTGTGCTCCGCTCACAACACCAGGCAATAGAGAATTCAAATCCAGTTCATCCAGGAAGAGCAGAGAGGTCAGGGGAGGTGCCCTTGACTTCCGTGCCTCGGATTCTGCAGTTCTGCTCACTTGTTCCTTCACTTGCTCACTGATTTATTGAGCACCACTTCCGTGACGGGTTCTGTGTCGGGCAGCATAGATGTAAATAAAACACATGCTCTAGCTCATGAAAGCTTAGATCACTTGTCTCTTGGAATTTTCAAAATCAGAGAAAACCTTTGAATGACATGACCTAATGACAGCAAGAAAGGAACATTGCCTATGTTTGATACTCCCTCTCTTCTTTTTTCTTCCTTCCTTTCATTTCTTTCTTTCACAGACAGGAAAGAATTTACAACACTCAGTACATTTGATCGTATAGGACAAGTACAGTGATCATCAATGGAACATAACATCCCAAATCAGTGTTCCCCATAGGACTGTGGAGGGGAGTCCACTCCAGATATAACAGAAACAGAAGGGGTTCCAGAGTCAAGCAAGTCCACAAAACTGGGTACACAGCGTTCCCTTCTGATGACTCACAACACAGCAGCAGCATTTTAAAGGTTCCAGAAGAACTTCTTTAACATTGCTCCATGGAACACTCCCTAAACTTTCCCAAGCACTGGAATTTCACTGGAACAGCCTGACAGACAGTTTTCCAAATACTGGCACAAAGAAGGAGATCTGCATTAGGGAACAGGTTAGCATTTTGATTGAGGAAAAATGTAAGGGCCTTTAATTCAAGTTAACACCTTATAGAGGAGCACAGAATGTGGTATCAGAAGACCTTGCTTCAAGTCCATAAATTGCCACATACTAGCTAAATAAACTCCATCAGGTTACTTAACCTCTTTGAGCCTTCACTTCCTTTATGCAGGAAGTAAGTCAATTTAAGACATACTTGGCACTTACCGTAAAGATTAGAGATAGTGTGCATTATCTTTAAATGCCTGACAAGCAAATGAAAAAGATGTATATTCTAGTCTATTGTCCCATGATTTATGAATGTCTTTGAGCTGCAGTCATCCACATTTTTACCAGAGATCCTTGGAGAAATGACATGAAAAAAATTGACTGCAGTCACTTTTACATGAAACTCTTTTAGAGTAAGAATGTTGGCTTTTACTGTGGTCAGTGTTGTGGTCCAAACAACTAATATGTAAGAGACTGACAGGAAATTACACAAAAGGAAAAAGAAAACTTTGCAGAAGAAATTATTATTTCATCATTTATTTTGTCTCTGTGTTTGTTCCTTTGTGTTGTATTTGATTCACTGCTCTTTCTTTTTCCTTCCCACACTGTCTTTGCTTATGTCTTCACTCCATAAAGTAAATGAAATACTTTAAGCCCTAGTTTTCTAATTATCAAAATCAAGAACAAAATGGAGTTTCCCGACATCCCATTATCTAAAACAAGGGATCTGGCACATTGCCCTCTACGGTGCTCTTTACCTCCATGGGTAGTCTTGTTTATTACAGTTTGGTAGCTTAAAGCTAAAATATAGTTATGAGGTAATTATTTTTAACATATAGATCTGTCAACAATTATGTTTGACATTTATAATCAGAATCTGAATCATATTTACAAAATTATTAGACAATTTTTTACTTGTTTCAATTAATAATATTATGAATAATTAAGTAAAGGTATATTCACTCCCAGGTTAAGATGAGCTTGAATGAGGTCAACAAAGATCTGTGTGTAATAATTCATTTCCTTACAAATAAATTCAATAAATAAAAATGTAGGTATCTTGAGAGCTCTTTGTCAAAATGACAACAATGAGTATGTCTGATAAAAAAGGAAGAAAAACAATGAGTGTTTTTGGAAAGTGAGATTATGCATGATTTTTCCATATTTCATCTACCTTGTGAATTTCCAATTTTTCTCAGATGAGCATCTCATGTGACTTTTTCTGAGAAAACTCAAAGAAGTTCTGTTTTTGTTTCTGTTGTTCTTTTTTAAATAAAGAAAAGCTGGGCCGCTGGGAAAAGAAGGCAGAGAGAGTGTTTGCATCTTCATACACTGCCCACAACATTTGCTGCTAAAATGTTAATAAAGGGACTCCGATAAAGATACAAACCCACTAGAATAAAGAGAACCGGAGAAGAGACAACAGCATCATAACTGTAGAAGCTGGAAAGCAGATGGCCCTTGGTAATTGACTTAGCAGACCCAAGAAAGCTGAATCCTAAGCTGACAGTGGGAAAAACCCATGAAAAACCCAATTTACCCTGAAGAACACCCAAAAGACCAGAAATTGGCAGCACCAGGTACCTCTGTAAGTGGGAGGTGAAGGTCAGACTAAAGAAGGATTTGTGGAAGTCTGTTTAAGAAGTAATGAGATCCCCAAATCCCCTCCAGGACTTCATGTGGCCAGGTGACTGCCCACCCGTCCCCCAAGCCTTCCCTCTGGCCCATGCATCATGCTGGAAGCTTAATCTCCAGATAGAGTCCGACAGAAGGGCCTGCACATGGAGCATCAGATACAGGTGAGGATGAGGGTACAGCCATACCGAAAACAGAGGGATTAAGCACACATTCTGAACACCACCCCCCTTCTTTCCTTGAGCAGTTCCCACAATGCAGACAACCACGTCTTAAGCCGCCTCCTAGCAGGAAACGAGAAGAGCCTTCTCTGCTGTTTCTGACCAGTGCAAAAAAAAGAAAAAAAAAAAAAGACTTACACTAACACCAGGGGTTCCCCAGTGAAACGACCCAGCCAGCTCAAAATACAGCGACACCAACAATCATTAAGTTCCATCTGAGCGTTCTTGGCTGAGAACCGTATTGACGTAGAAGTGTGAACATAAAAACTGAACGGAAATCAAACCAAAATGACCCCATTAAGTACATAAGCATATCCAGAGGAAAATGGACAGAGTGTGTATGTGTGCGTCTGTGTGGGGGTGGGCAGGACCCTGACAACGTCTGTGTGTCTGGATGTGTCTAGTAAATCAGAAAGGTCAGTCCTCGTCCTCCACTGTGGGAAGCAGCCGTACAGACCTGTCATGTGGAGCCATGGAGGTAAATGCTAGAAGAATCTCCTTGAAAAGCCAGAAGCAGTGGCCTCTAGGAAGGCAGAGATGACAGGAAGCTGGGACCAGCAGTTGACCGCCGCTCTTCAAAACAAGATCTGCAGAACCAGCGGATTCTTTCAAATATGTTAAAAATAAAACGAGCAAGAGAGAACATTGTTTTGTTACCTGATGAAGACAGTGGAAATCTGAACGGAAATACAGACCACGTCTTTAAATGTGTTACAGTGTTAATTAGATATTAATAAACCAATGTAAAAAAAAGATAAACAACCTAGCAAACAAGATGGGACAAGGAGAGAATGTCACGAATAGTCCTTGATTGGGGTTCGTGCAAAATTAGCTCGTCTCAGCCACCTCTGTGCAAAACAATTTAACAGTAAAAAATAAAGTTTCCGGGAGCCCATCCTTTGCTACCTGTGCAAACCTCAGCTCCAGAGCTTGGTTTTCTGCCACTCAACTCAAATAATGTGAGAGTTTTATCGTGTATCCTAAGCTGCCAAAACAACATTCATAGAAGTTAGAGTCATACACTTTTTTTAAAGTTTGTTTATTTATTTTGAGACAGACAGAGTCTGTGTGAAAGAGAAGGTGAGTGGGGGAAGGGCAGAGAGCGAGGGGGAGGGAGAATCCCAAGCAGGCTCTGTGGGGCTCAGTCCCACAAACCGTGAGATCTTGACCTGAGCTGACATCAATTTAGATGCTTCACCAACTGAGCCAGCCAGGTGCCCCAAGAGCCATATACTTTTTCAAATATAGCGCAAGAGGGGCACCTGGGTGGCTCAGTTGGTCCGACTCTTGATTTCAGCTCAGGACATGATCTCACATTCATGAGACGGAGCCGGTGCCGGGCTCTGAGCTGACAGCACAAAACCTGCTCGGAATTTTCTCTCTCTTTCTCTCTCTCTCTCTCTCTCTACCCCTCCCCTACCTACTTTCTCTCCCAAAATAAATGACGAACACTTAAACAAACACGCAAAATATAGCACAGGAAAATTGATTGAAGCTAAGGAAAGCCACTCAAAATATAAAGCAATCAGATCACAAAGTAAAATTAGCATACTTAACTACAATAATTTTTTTAAAGTTCCAAAAGTCTGAAAAAGAATCAAAACAAAAATAAATGTTAAGTGATTAATTAGGGGAAATTATTATCTATAAATATGAGAAAGGGATATCTGTACTAAATTAAAAAAATCTATCCAAATCAACAAGAAAAATTCATACATCAATAGAGAAAGAGAAAAAAACGAAAGGAGCAGAAAATTGATAAAAGAATAAAGGAGACACTAAACATGTGAATAATGAAAAACATGTTCAGCTTTTTCTTGAAATACAAATTAAAATTCCTATCAGATGGAAATATACTTTTAAAGGTAATATTTAGAGAGAAAACCAAGTATCCTCATACATTGCTGTTGGAAAGTTAACTTGGAAAGCTATTTGGCATTACGTATTAAGAACCATAAAAGTGCTCATACTTTTGAATCAATACTACTACTCTAGAAATCAATCCTAAGTAAATGAGAGATGGAGTAAGAGATTTATGTACAAAAATATTTATCACTCAGTTATAATCCCACAAAAGCGAAAAGATTCCGTAAATTATAGTGTGCCCTGTAATAGAATATTAGGTCGAAATTAAAAGCCATATTTTTGAAGAATATTTAATAGCATAGGTAAATGTTTATGACAAAATAGTAATGTTAAAAACACATGGTACAAATTATATGCAGTAATGATTCCAATTTTGTAATATACACATGTATCAAATTTTATTATATATGCATATTACTCTAGATGAGTATTCAAAAATACTTGAAGGAAATATGTGAAAATTATTAAGAGTTAACCTCCTGTACAAAAGGATCATAGGTGAAGTCCACTTTTCTTTTACTCTTTTGAGTTTTCCAAACATTTTTATAGTGAATACGGATTACTTTCACGTGATACATGTAACAGAATTAAAGTAGTAATTAACCTTATCATAAAAAATATGAACATTGACAGCATATGTATATAATCCAAATTCAAATTTTCCTAATTCTGGATTTGTGAAAATCTGAACAAAGGATGAAGTTGGGCTTTGATTGCAAACCTTTCGGAAAAGACAGAATACATTAATATGACAAATACAATTATAAAAAAAATATAAAGGTTAACACTTATTGTTTACCAGGCATAATCAAATATGTACCAAGTGTCCTGTCCTCTATGAAGTTTTCATAACAATGCCCGCATTGTATGGGTGAGGAAATTGAGATTCACAGGCTAAGTAACTGGTGAAGGTCACGCTGCTGGGCAGTACGCCTGCGCAGACCCAAAGGGACAGCCCACTCCAGACGCATAGCCTGTGACCCCTTCATGGAGCTCAATCCTCTCAATCCTGACTGCATATTACAATCATCAGGGGAGGATTTTTTTAAAAACCCAAAGCCTAGGCCGCACCCCAGAGCAATTAAATCTGAATCTCTGGCAATGAAGACAAATCTTAAAAAAAACTCCCCATATAAAATTAAGGTGTAACCAGACTGAAAATCCGCAAGTCTAGCCAATGGTTCTCAACTTGCAGCTAAGAAGGCCAGGAGGCTCCACCAGACTCTGACACAGCAAGCCTGGGGAGGGATCAGGGACCTGCATCCTGAACACGCATTTCCAGGTAGTTCAGTTCTGGGGCAGGTGGTCCACCATCTGCCATTTCATTTTTTCGGAAAAAATCCCGTGTGTGTGTAATATATTATTATATATTTTATATATACACATATGTATGTGTGTACATATAAAACTGTTCCTAATTATTCCAGTGTGAAAAACTCCAGGATTATTTTTCATTCCTTGCTACTCAAAATGTGAAGCATAAGCCAACAGCATTTGTATCACCTGGGAGTTCATTAAAATTGCAGAATTTCAGGCCCCTTCCTCAGTCTACTGAATCAAAACCTGCATCTTAACAAAATCCCAGTAATATGCATACATATTATATATATGTGTGTGTGTGTATATATATTATACATATATAATATATATATTGCGGAGGCACTATCCTAAATCCAATTAAAGCTAAATATGCCCAATCTAGGAAGTGTGAGTGGGAAACCCAATTCTATCAATTTGCTACGGACTCTTCCTCTGCCCTTGGGATGTTAGGCCAACCTTGGGGTTTACATAGTCTAAGAAACTTGGAGAACATCTTCTGCTGTTTGAAAAGCATCTCAGGGGCTACCCCTAGATGCTTCTTGTTTCAACAAGCACAGCCCATCTGAAGGTGGTAGCTGTTCTGTTTGCAGTGTCTCCTCTGTCTACACCCCAGGCCCTTGGCCTACGGACAAACATTACTTAGTATTCTGCCCTGGACACTGACACTGTCATGCCCGTCCACCCCCCAGCAGGACTGCTGTTTTGGTAACATGGCACATGAGAGGGCCCAGGGCAGCTCCTAGAGATGGCCAAACTTTTTGTCCATCATGTCACAGAAATTCCATCCTCTGTCCTGATAAATCCCAAGACTTCCAGAGACTTGCTGGAGGCTTCCTCTAGCTGACCACAAAAAGCTAAGGAAGGTCTTAATTCTCCAGAGACAAGTTCTGCCAGACAACACCGCCCATGGTTGCAGGAGGAGGGAATTCTAACTTTTGTACCTTTTTCAGGCTCTTAATCAAAGACAAAAAAATGGCATTGCAATTAATTACCTAACATTATATTCATATGTATTATATACATTCAGGGAGAAATTTTAAGCATCTTTAGGAATTTCTGAGATTTCTATACATATAAGATCAATATTCCACTTACAAATTAGCACTGTATCTTACCATAAGCCTCCTGATTCTACAATCAGGATAATTTGAATGAATAAGTGAATGGACAAGTGAATGCATAAGTAAATGAATAAGTGAATGAAGAAACAAATGAACTAATCAATGATATTTTCCAGCCATAATTATGTCATTTTTAGTATTTCAATAAACACCTACCAAGTACTCATACGACCCCTCTCTCAAACAACAGTACAGTACTCTACATAGTCTCTCCTCCCCCTTACTTTTGATATGGCAATTGTTAATGTTAATATCAGCAAGATTCAGCCACAAATAGAGATCTAGGTGGCAATACAAGCCTCTCCAAACTCCGTCCATACCTGGCTCACTGTAAAACAGACCTTGACACATTTATAGGCATTTAAAATGCTTTGTGGTTTTGTGATTCAGATAAAGAAGGTCCAGCTCTGAGAGGCTAGAATCCATCAACAATTGCTTCCGCATGAAATACTACAGAGAAAACCTAAAACCCAGGTCTGCAGGGGGAAAAGGGCAAACTCTCCCATCCCGGATGCCGCCATCTTAAGTGACTATGTGTCTAAGGAAAGCACTCTGACTGCAGTAGCTCTGGGATTCGTACAGCCCACTGTCCTTTCTACAAACCAGAGTCACGATCTAAAGTGCTTTGACCCTAACACCTGCCGCACAAAGAACAGATGACTCAACCCAGAGGTCGTGATTTTCACCAGAATGCTTGTGGCTCAAATTATTCATGGAGTGAGCCTGCTCGGGTGATTAAAGCAGAGTGGTAATACTTTGCATATGTCTGCACTACAGGCATTTTTCATGGCATGACTGCAAACTTCTTATAGGAAGATGCAGACTAGAGCAGGCGAGAGGGACAAATCTTTCAACTTAATAAAAGAGGGTCAATTTGCAGGAAAACCTTGTTGGCTGCAAGCCAGAAGCTAAGAGTGAACAGAATCGTAACAAAATTCTGTGTGTCATGATGCCGAAATGACAGAAAATAGAATATTTCCACTTAGTGTGTCTCCTCATTAAGTCCATGTTTCTACCTTCTACATATATTTACATACCATGAACTCACAGGAGTACCATGCTACCCTCAAATACACAGTCTCCCCCTGAAACAAAATTGAGAGCCCAGAAATGAACCGTCACATGGAGTCAAATAGTATTTGAAAAGGAAGCTAAGCACACTCGATGGGGAAAGGATAGTCTCATAAATAAATGGTGTTGGAAAAACTGGGTAACCACATGCAAACCCTGTCTTACACCACTCACAAAAATTAACTTGAAACAGATTAAAGACTTAAACATAACAAGTGGAATTGTAAAACCCCTAGGGAGAAACACACATGGAGAAATCTCCCTGACAATCATCTTGGCAAGAGTTTTTCAGATGTAATACCAAAAGCAAAAGGAACAAAACCAAAAATTAATAAGTGGGACTACACTGAAGTAAAAAGCATCTGCACAACAAAGGAAGCCATCAACAGAATGAAAATGCAACCTACAAAGGAAAAAATGTTTGCAATTCATATATCTGATAAGGGGTTAATATTTAAAACGCATGAAGAACTCTTACAACTCAACAGCAAAAACAAACAATTCAATTTAAAAATGGGCAAAGGAAGGGAGAGAGGGATGGAGAAGAAAGGAAAGGGAGGGAGTGCAGGCCGGAAAGGTGGAAGAGACATTTTTCCAAAAAATAGACATTTTTCCAACAAGGACGTATCAAAGCCAAAGTACCTGAAATGGTGCTTGAGGTCACTAAGCATCAGGAAGACCCAAATCAAAACCACAAGGAGGTATCACTGCACACCTGTTGCAGTGGTTGTTTTCAAAAGACAAGAAACAAATATTAGTAGAATGTAAAAAAAGGAACCCTTGAGCACTGTTGGTGGAAATCTAAATGGTGAAGCAACTATGGAAAACAGCACAGAAGTTCTTCAAAGACTTAACAAGAGAAGTACCATATGATGCAGCATTTCACTTCCAGGTATGTATCCCAAGGAAACAAAAACAGGATCTCAAATAGATATCTGCATTTCCATGTACATTTGCACTATTCACAATGGCCAAGATATAGAAACAACATAAGTATCCATCAACAAATGAGTGGATAAAGATGTGGGGGTCTGTGTGTGTGAGTGTGTGTATCATGTATTATTATTTAGCCATGAGAAGGAAGGACATCCTGCCACTTGCAACAAAATGACTGAAAATTGAGGGCAATATGCTAAGTCAAATAAGTCAGACAGGGAAAGGCAAATGCTATAGGGTATCAACTTTTATGGAGAATTAAAAAAAAAAAAAAGCCAAGCTTATAGAAACAGAGAAGAATACGGGTTCCCAGGGACTGATGGGTAGAAGAAATGGTGAGATGTTGATCAAAGGGTAGAAACTTCCAGTTTTAAGATAAGTTCTCAGAATATAAGGTACAGTATGGTGTTATATTTCATAATGCCATATACGTGAAAGTTGCTACAAGAGTGGATCTTAAATGTTTTCACCACAGAAAAAGAGTAATGATGTGACATGACAGAAGTATTATTAGCTAATGTTATGGAAGTAATCATTTTGCAAACTGTTAGGGTATCACATCAATACACTGTACTCCTTAAACTTACACAATTTTACATGTCAATATCTCAATGAGGCTTGAAATAAATATATAAATAAATAAAATGAATAAATAAGTTATGAGAAAGTTATCAAATAAAATGTATTCAAAGAGGGGGAAAGGACAGATGGACAAATAAATATGCGCATGTGTGTATTCTCCTAAAAAGCTGGAATTTATTCAGTTTTTTCCGAAAACGATGTAATGGTATATGTATTTAAAAATAAGTTAATAATTTCATAGAAAAATTGCTTTCCATAAACTAAATGTGTAGCCTTTAATTGGTATGATTTAAATATTTTGAGTTTTGTAATTTCCTTAAAAACGAGTGCCTTTCCTAAAGAATGTTGTGTGGAAAATTCACTTCATACACTATAAACTTTCCAGCCATTGTGTTGGAGAGTAACTTTCCACTTCTCTACTTAGATATTCCAAACCATACAAAATATATCTGGGAAGGTACCTGAAGATTTTAAATGTCTTTTTTCACAAGTCTTCAGCATTTTCTTCTCAGGAGAGGCAGAGGAATAAGGAGTTTGTAAATATCACTCAGAAAATTTCCTGAGAGTCCGAAACAATTAAGGAGTTCTGAATTATCAGTAGAGGTTTCAGTGAACAAGAAATTCGTTAAAATACTATCCTTGCAAAGTAGTTAGTATTTCTCTTCTGTTTAAAGGAAATTGGAAATGACTCCCTGACCAACTCACCCAAACTCCTGTCACGTATACCATCACAGAGAAATATCTCAAAAATGCAACCAACTATGTGTGGCTGCTTAATAATCCCATGGATCCTTTTAGCCACATAGATTTTCTACCTCTTGTCCATTTGTTACCAACTTAATCTATCCAAGCATCACAAAAATTCAATTTTACCATGATGTCAGGAGAGAATGGTGACATTTGTATAAATCCAATACCTGGCCTGGAAATAAGGCCTGAGGACAAACCTTCCGTATGGCAGACCAGTTGTCTGTCTACCAGGTACCAGTGTACACAGTGTAACCTGGAAGATAAGGCCTCCACCTTCCTCAACCCTGTACCCACAGCACCAGACAAAGGGCTTAGCGTGGAGATGGTGCTAAGTAAATGTTAAAATAAACAGAAAATAAGCGTCTATATACCCATGTTAAAACATGACCAACAAATACAAAATGCTAAATAAAGCTCACCACAGAACCTTTCAGGAATTTACATCTACCCAACTGTATGCTGAATAAGTTGAAAGCAGAAGAGAAATAGACAATGCAGTGTCTTGTCTTATAGAGACTGAACCCAGCGTTAGGAGCATGAAGACTGGAACTTGATGATCCTGGGTTCCAAGCCAGGGATCACAACATACTCCGCAGGGTATTGTCAAACTTAAGGATGAGGCACTTGATTAACATGTTTAACACCTAATAGGTAATAATAGGTAACACCTAATTGGTCCTCACTAAATTGTCACACTGTCACTAGATACAAAGGTTTGAAAAAATTAGCGTGAAACAGAGAATGCGCAAGATAAATATTCAACTATGTAGAACGGACTACAAGTGCAGCAAGAGTCCAAAATCAGAATAAACCAGGCGGACTGGACAGTCAGGTAAGCCTTTATGGGAAAGGCAAGGAAGACAGCCCAATCTTGAAGGGAATGCAAGTTTCGGGGAAGAATGATGGCGGGAGTAGAGGCCAGCACACCTGGCCACGGGGGGCGGCTTCCGAATGACACAAACACTGGAGTGGAGCGTGGATGTAAAGGAAAGTAGAGGGAAAGCCTCAGAGCTATGTGGGAAGATGTCAGAAGCAGTCCATCTGGCTTCTCAGTGACAGGCTACAAGAAGATCTTGTTTGACCTGTTGCTGAGTAATCATTTTCCTAAGTCCATCAAAATGAGAGAATGAAGTTGAGAATTCATCCAATAAAAGGAATTGCAATAAAGAAAAGCAATGGCGAAGAGGGTAACAAGATTTTGTTGGCCTGTAATCCTTCAACACTGAAAACCGCTTTATTTTCAGGAACTTGATCTCTGAAGCAATACGTTAATTATTATTGATAATTCTGTTTTATCAGTGAGTAGGACTTCCATACCATGTATTTGTACAGCATCTTAATACACTGGTGTCTGATGGCAAATGAGGGCTCTTCAGACGGCCAAGTATACCAAACATGTCCACTTTGTTCCCAAGTCCACCCAGAACGGCATGTAGGAGAAGTCTACAGCCTATGTCCAGACCCCAAGAAAAACTCTAGAATAAGCGTTCTCATGTCAGAGTCAACTGGGTCTAAAATATGAGCAAAGGTTACAGAACCTACATAGTATTATTCATAAAACCCACTCTAGAAAAAAAAAAAAGACAACAGCAGCAGCATAGAGTTTATGCAAGGAGAACGTTGTTACCTAACTCACTCAGTTAAGGAGGCCTAATCTCTGAAAGACCTTAACAGGGAACTAAGGGTCTCGAAGACCTCCACTGGCATCTACAAAGATGGATCTTAGTTTTTTAAGGCTTCTGGTCCTGAGGAAACAGTTGAGTGAGAAAATAGAAATGATCACTGCCAACACCAACATTGTTTTTTGCCAAACAAAAAGAAAGGAACTTAATCCTCCTAGCATTTTCAGCTGACCAGCCCTAGAATCACAAGGAAGAATCTCCTAAAGGCAGAAGTTAGCCATTCTAATGCAATTTTCCCTGGGCCATCATTTCATATAAATCACATGAGAGCAGCACGCCCCAGCCAACAATGTGAGCTGTGTAGTTTCAAAATACCAAAATCCGACCCAGACTGGAATAAAGCAGTCTGTTCTTTCAGCAAACATGGTAAACTCTTATTAATAAACAAGGCCCATTTTCATGAAAAAGGACTTTCTTACAGCGTGCTTATTGCCCACCCCAGATAAACTGCTGAGACACGAGAAGGGTGGGCACTCCCTCTCAGGTAAGGATGTGGCCTCCTCCAATGGGCTTTCTTGCCTCAGCTCCCGCCACCTGCCATCTCATTCATTTTCCCAGTCGCTTTTGCAAGAAACTTTGCCAAATCCTTAGTTGTTTCCCTTCAAGATCACATCTGCAGATATAATTTTCGAATTACAGAAGCACCAGTATAATCTGTTGATGTTACTATTTTTCTTTTCACACACATGCTGGGAAATTGTAGGGATACATGAAAACTCACACAGGATTTTACGAGGAGAGAAAGGAAAAGGGAGAGAGGAGAAGATGAAGGAGGAAAGGAGTGATCGCGTGGGGGGGGGTGGGAAGGGGGAGAGGGGAAGAGAAAGAGAAAAAAGAGGGAGAGAGAAACAAAGCTCAAGCAGGAAAAAAGTTATTATAAACCTTAACTGCCCTCATCAACCTTCCCCTCTTGTCAAGAGCTCCTTACAGGTTCTTACACATGAAACCTAACTCCAGCCTGTTTAGTTAATTATGAAAAATCAACATGGAAACCATTATTCCAGTGTGTAAATTTCTTCCCCAGGTGTTGTCCACCCACTGCCCTTCTGTTCTCAAGCTGACAAGAATAACCCGAGGCACTCAGCAGAGGAGGACTCCACAGGGAGCTGTCACATTATTCCAGAAGATACCAGGTGGAAGAAGCAAGGCTCCATTTCTCCACCTTACTGGGTTTAATTTTAAGAAGATAACTATTCAGTAAGGGCCAGGCTGTATCCCAGGGTCAATGTTAAGAGGGAGTCTCCTGGTCTGAAGTCTGACTATGTGTTCTGCAGGCACTATACACACACTTGCCTCAAGGCCAAGGCTCCTGGGGGCCTGCGCAGAGCTATCTGCGCTCACAGGAAAGGGCTGCCTGCCCCCCAAAATCTGTTCTATTGGCCCATCATCCTGGGTTGAGTTCCCTAAAAGCAGAAGTAATCACGGGAGTGTTGTGGAGTCTTAGAAGTCTCTAAAGGAGTTGGCAGAGCAGAAAAGGGCAAGGGGAAGAAGCTAAACAAAGATGTGGTCTCAGCTAATGTCAGGTTTCAGCCTAAAGCCCCTGGCAGCCCTGGAGCATGAATTATAATTTAGAATGCATTTGGGCTCGACACCAAAAACCGCTACGACCATATATGCAGTCACTGGTTGTAGGTCAGCCCTGCAGGAAAGGAGAGATGCATGAACTCCCATCTCATGAGGCGTTTCTCTGGACGTGAATGAAGCTGTGAGCCCTTAGTAGCCACCACTTCAGCAGCTGAGACAGTTGCAAGATAGGCAGGGCACCACCCGCTCCTCATGCAGTCCCCTCTTGCACAGCTCAGAGCCTTATGTTTCCCGTGGTAAGTTCATCCTCCTGGACACAGCTTCTCAAGGAGTTCTGGTTAGTCACCATTTCAAGGGAAACTTGCAAGAGGTAGATTTGTCTGAGGAATTACAGTCGTGGCAGCTCAGTCAGTCCTGAGCCAGAAATGATACTCATCAGTTGATCACCATTCCCACAGGCTTCTAGATCCCTTCCCTGCAGTGGGCACTTCTAGGTGATTCAACTGAAGAATCTAGGTGATCTCACCCCTGAAGAATCTGGGCCCCTACTCATCGTGTCTTTATCAGATCAGAGCTGCCATAATAGCCCCTTTACAATTAGAACTGAACATGGCAAGGCTGCCACAGCCCACCATCTGGATGCAAAACGTCTTCTTCCTGGTAACCGTGACACAGGAGTAGTCCTACTTCCTCATCATCACCAAGGGTTAGTTACCCCAAATTCCTGTCTCTGCCTGCTCTTCTCCTGGTATAAAGGATCCCAAGTGACAAGTCACAGCCATACCTTTCAATTTAGCATGGTTCCATGACCCTCATGGAAGTACTCCCCACTGGGAATCAGAACCCAGAGTTCCACAGAACCTAAAATTGCAGAGACAGGAAGCAAAGATTTCCCCCCGAGGATCACTGGACGTGATGGGGAGCAGGACCGTTCCTCCTGCCACCCCCAGGTTGCCAGACCCATGTATTCCAACCCAGTGGCCACAGGTCAAGATGCGTATCATCATATCCTAAAGGTAACACCAAGCTCCAGAGGACATCATCTACAAGTTGCCTTTAAGAGGTTGTTTCGTCCTATCAGACCTACAATTTCTAGATCGTATGGCACAAGGTAGGAGCCGTAGACTCCATGATCCTGTGCTCACTTGCATGTCTCCTTTGCTACAGAGTGAGTCCCTGGGTGCAAGGTGATGATTTGCAGGACTCACTACCAGTGTGTCAGATACTCTGCGAGCCCTTAGAGAGCCATGTCAATGAAGTCACATGGTCAGTAAAGGAAAATCCTTACCTAGAGTATGTGTTCATCTTGTGCAGGATGGTTTTTCTATTTTTTTCAGATGGAAAGGTTCCAATGTAAACTACTGGCCAGTGAGTTGGCCAAGGACAGAGCTGGCTGAAATTCTGTCCACTGGTTATTTAGTGACCCTTCTGCAGTGGATAGTCTCTGGTGGGCATCGCTATGGAATACAAAGTTTCTCACACTTTGTTCCTGCTCCCCGAGGACCATCCACATTCTTCTCCAGACCACCTTCTCCCGGTCTTTCAACCATTCTCCTTCCAGACCCCTGACTACCTACTAAGCCATTCACCAATGCCCACCAGTCTGTGTTCACACTTACCCTGGACCACTTCTCCCTCCACATAAAGGGAATGACCAGATTTCCTGAATCTCTTCCCTCCAGAGGTTTCCCCTCAGCACTGTTTTCTCCTGGGTGCACCAAAATACTGCACCAACCCATCTGTGAACTAGCTCAGGGTCTTTCCTCTTCTATCAGTTGGTCTTGGGGAAGCTCGTGGAACCATAAGGCATCAGTGCAACAACAGAAAGGTAACATGGGATCTTTGGCATCTGTTTGTTTATCTACCTTTAAGCTCACTCAAGTCCGCCCTAGATGAACACTTCCTTCTTACTGTGAGTCACTGTCTTAGCAGGTCTGACATGCCAAGCTTATAATGGACAATTCCGACCACATAGTCACTTGCTGTCCTATAATTAGACTCTTAACTCTCTTTCATGGCCCCATCGCTTTCCAAAAGCTGCTTTATGAATAGTGACTGGTTCTCTGCTACAGATAATAGGGCCTTCCTCAAGAGTGCAGGTATTGGGCTGTGACTCTCCACCTGGGGCTGGCCAACATCTTCGCATGACTCCTTTACCAACCACAGACTGCTCTAATAGCAAGGGATCTGTCAGGCCATATGGCATACACTGCAATGTAGGCCCATGCAGAGCTTCCTTTCTCTCTCTGAGACCCCCTGAGCCTAGCAGCCTTCTTCCCACTGGATACAGGCAGACTGGTGTTCCCAGTGTGGAATGTTTCCACTCCCTCCTGCTCTCTCTCTCTCTCTCTCAAGCCTGTGAGGAGTCAAGAAGATGGAACTAGTTCTTAGAAGCACTCAGGACTCAACCCATGCATTGTCCTGCCTCCAACCATTGCCTTAATGCTCTAGTCTTGCACTAATTTCTTAGAATAATCACAAACTTCCCTTTGAAGTTCTACCATGGAAGCCCATGTAATCCAGATGAAACACAGCCACTCCCGACCCAAAAAACAGGCCCAATTACACAGACCCACCACAGTCAACATTCAGACAGAATTGTAGAAATAATTCAGATCATGTCCTCACTGCATCGCTTCACTGCTTCAGTGGCTCCCCATGCTTTCCTAGGGGCACTCAGGGCCCTTCCTAATCTGGGCCCCACTCAGAGGCTCTTGCCTCCCATCACTCCCTCACCACGTGCCACATATCCTGACCACACAGACCTCATTATCACTCCCCTTCTGCAATACTGCAGTGTATTTGCACTGCAGCATCCCCTTCCTAAAATCACAGTGTCAACTGGCACAACTAGAACTCATTCCCCTAAACACAGCACGAACACCCTCTTCCACATGGCGAGTCAGGTGCCCCCCTGCACAGCCCTGATTATACTCTCTGGTGATCACTGGTTTGCAAGCCCATCCCCCTCCTTCCTAGCCTGTAGGCCACTTCAAGTCAGACACTGAGAGCTGTTTCAGTTCTATCTCTTTATCCTCATCACCTACTCCCGAGCCTGGAACAAAAGAGATACTCAATGAATTGCAAATCAATAAATGAACAAATGCACGTAGGTGAAAGTATGTTATGTCTCACATGAGAAAAAAACCCATGTTAAAATGAAATAGCCCATGAACATGTATGACTAAAACCCTCCATCCACCCCCACTGGCCCATCCTCTTGTCAGAGAATCTAAGATATTTGCAATTTGGAGAAATGGAGTATAGTTAGGCATTTCTGATTATGTATAAGTTAGAGTCATGTCCCCTGCCTTCAGGATTTCCTACCTGCAGTAATTTTATAACTCATTCCCACTCTGTGCCTCACTCCATGAGCATCACCACAAAACCTGCAAAACATTCATTGTTCTTTGCTCACAAAATTATGACTCCACCTGGAAGAGAAGAATGAGCTGGAGACTTCTGGGCTCTACCCTTTTTCTGTTCTGAGGGGCATCCCTGTGCCTCACTGCCCGTGTCAGCCACTGCCTCTCAGTTGATTCCCAGCCACACTGAACAGTGTAAACCATTCCTGATGGATGGGAAATTTCACGGCTATGGGTATTCTTTAGTCCTTTCTCCAGAGGGAAGTATCCCTGCTAAATCACCGGAGGCAGCTGCAGGGGTTTTTTTAGTTCTTTTAAGAAATGGAACTCAAAAAAAAAGAAAGACAAAGAAAAGAAACGGAACTCAAGAAATATGTGAACGCCACAAAATCATATTCTTAACTGACCACTGAGGGAGGGTGAAGGTTCTCTGTCTCTCCCCCGACCACATGAGTGAGTCTGCCTATTCTCAGAACTATATCACAGCATCCTGGCATTGCCCAGATTCAGGATGCAGCCACAATCCCAAAATCTTCATGCATCTTTCTAAACAGGGGAGAAACTCACACGTACAACCTGGATCTCACAAACACCCTCAGGACTCCCCTAAGGTAGTGAGATACCTCAGTTACTGAAGCTGACCAAGTTTATTGTTGACCAAAAGCTTACGTGTTTTAATATGGTAATAATCATTCCTAATCTTAGCAACATTGACTTATTAGGTCTTAATCCTGGTTTTAAGAAATCCCAATGTCTCTACTTTTCCTGATGAGTATTTCAAAGTAACATATTTCTGATTAAAATTGATTCATTAATTCTGATATTTAAAAGGACCTCCGCTATGGGCCAGCTATATGAGGCTATGTCCCTCCAGAAGGCCAGCCTTTGACCATCACTCTACTGCACACGGGTCAGACAGCACTGGCGTCTGGCTTTAGTCTGGATTACCACCTAGAGGGACAGAACATGCCGGAAAAGTCCAGTCACAACTGACCAGCACGGTGACGGGACCTGAACCCAGGTCTAAAGGGGAAGAGAGATTCATGAAATCAAATAAACAAACAACAGTATAGGTCATGCCCCTGACAGGCAGTAAATTACTTGTCTCAAATCCGTTTCAGCTTCTGCATTAATTTCTTTTTGAGCTCTAAGTTTGCTGAAGAAATTTGGGAGACCCTCTGACTGATGTTTCTCAATGGTTTCAAAGGCTTACAAAAGAAATGTGATTTTAATTTACAGCTTTTAAAACTCTCTGCTTGAAGTGGTTTGTACATTAAGGTTGTGGCTACATGTCAACACAGCTTGTTGAAAAGTTTAAAATATCAGTCTTTAAACCTTGTTGTTGGTGGTGGTGGTTCCTTTGATTGGTTATGCATAAGTCACATAACCAGTCTGACTGGTTTTCACCCTGACTGATTTGATGGCTGATCTTGGGATTTTTGTTGAAGCAACCTGAGAGTTGCTTTGGCTTCCAACTCCCTAAAAGTTAAACACTGAGGGCAAGTTCACCACTCTCCAAGCCACCTTCAGGGCCTAGGCCTTGGACTCCATCAAGCTTTCATCAGCTCTCAAGATGGGCTCATCAGAGAAGAATTACTTGGTAACATTTCTCTTCCTTGGTTGACATTACTCAGCGGCAGACTTAGCCCTGTCTGTACGCTCCCTTTTCTGGGAGGAGAGTTCGTGAGACGGGAAATGGAATGCATAAGCCAGGGTCAAACTTCAGCTAAAAGTTGGGTTTAAGTCTATCTGTAGTAGAATCACCTGCAGCTCTTACCCCCAAGGTCAGCCAAGTGTACTCTTGCACTGTCCACTTCCCAGGTTTTATTCTCTCCTCACTACAGTAATTTTCATATTGACAAAGGAATGCAAAAGGGAAAAACGGTCCCCATTCTATCTCCTGTTGGCCTCTTCCTTCTTCTCTCTCTAAACACAACAAAAAGAACCTTTTATCTAAATTAGTAATTATTCACAAACTTCCCCTGTTGGACATTTGCCTCCCTGATATCTTGTTGCATCCTGTCTAGCCCACATGCTGTCAGTACCGTGTGTCTAACATGGCATGGGCTGCTTTGGGTTGGGGGGGTCATCTCTCAATAGGGATGTTCAAACAGGTGCTGAACAACACCTATCTGTGTTACTACAGAGTAGAGGGTTGTGTTGCATGGATCCAAAGTCCTTTTTGATGGTGAAATTCTACATCTTGTTATTGAAATCATGTTTCCCCAGACCACTGTCACTCCACTAGGATGTGTGGTGCTGCATCATCACCAGTTAGCCACCTCAACCACCAGTGCAGCCACCCACAGTCACTCTTTACCGATGCCTCCTACTGGACCTCTGCTATGCTGAACTGCCTATACAGGCCCTTGCTACAGTTTTGAGAACACACCATCTTGCCTTTACCAAGTCACTGACATAACCTCCACCAGGTGATGCCTGGGATGCATGGAAGCCTCCAGATGCCAGGGAAGGTCTCAATTCCCTGGGCTTGTCAATGTGTCAAAGCTGTATTGTAGTCAGGCAGAGGAGAGGAGGATGTCACTCTCCCAACTGGTGACTACAGTGAACTACACGAGTACTATGGTAGACTCAATTATTGGTCTCACTTCTGCCCTCCCCTGTAATAGTAGCATGTACCCCACATCCCCACAACCTCATGAAGGGAAGAGAGTACTTCCCTGCCCGTGGACTTTTGCCATGACCATGTAACTTGCTTTGACCGATGGAGATGTAAGTAGGTAAGACATAAACAGATGTTTTGAATATGCTGTACCTTTGGTCCAGTTTCTGTGCTTCTGTCATCACCACGAAAACCTTCTCTGGGTAGCCTGGTCCCTAGAAGGAAACAAAAGAAGAAACACCACCTCAGATGACCAGTAGACCCACAGCCTATATATAGCAGAGTCACCACCACCAACACACAGAACCACAAGCATGGGAGTAAACTGTTGTTGAATTAGGCACCGAGTTCTGGGGTTGCTGGCAGCATTAAGATGGCAATAAAAAACTAGGACAGGAATTAAAGGAATGCTGTTTATAAAATTATATTGTCATAAAACCTTTGGTGCCCAAATAATTGTCTTTTTTGTCTTTGCCTTTTGCCATTTCCATAAAACTCAGATAAAAGTATATGGAAGACTGGGCAGTTCACAAAGGGCATGTCAAATATGATGCTAAATCTAGAGTTCCTTTTCTGCTTTGGTGACTGAGGGTTTGTAACTGAGTGGAGCTTCTTAACAGTAGATTCCAAACTGGTTCCTTAGATCTCTAGAGACTCTACTAAGGAACAGAAAGACATTCACAGGAGATCCTTGCTCCTCAAGGTATGCGATACCCTCCCTATTCTGTCAATATTTCCAGACAAACCACAGTGGCCTGAACATAGTCCACGTTTCTTCATTTCACGTAGAATGGCTGACCCCACATTCATCTCCAACATGAAATACCTTATAACCCTCCCCCAGTTCCTTCAGACCCTTCTTCATTCAACAAACATTTGAGCACCGACTACATGCCAAGCCATGAGCTGGGCACTGGCAATCTAGGAATGGTCAAAACCTGAGTCTCTGAACTCCCAGATTCAATTTTAGAGCCATGGTCGCTAGTGCCCCAGATATGTCTTTCCCTAATGGTGGGGAAGTCTTTTATGCTTTCTTTAGCCTACTGTGTGGGTTCCTAATCGACAACATCATTTTGACATATGGCCCAATTAGCAAGTAAGCCTTCACTCCATATCCTAAGGCTCTCCTTTTCATTCTCCTATTTGGACCTCCCTCTGAACTCCTAACTCCTGGATGGCTAGAAAGAGTGTGTACCTGCAATCTTCAGAGTGTTCCTTCCAATCATACCTATGACGCTCACAGCAGTACCCCCAACAACTGCAGCAAGGTTTTCCACTGAATCCCTTCTCTAGGTCGCCATAGGGAATAGGTATTCACTGAGCTATGTTCATATGCTCATCTCACCAATAGCTTCCATAGATATTTTTATTATTTCTTCTGTACTTCCATATTCCAATTTTTTCCCCAAACCTTTTCATTCAAGAGCATCTCCTAGCCTCTCCAAGGCATACTCTAGCTTCTGAACCACTGGAAATGGTACCTCTTCAGTTTTATCCCACCAAAAAGTGGCTATCTTCAAGGACCTTAATGAAATTATTTCTGATTTCCAGAGCATCAGGGCTTTGTCTTAGAAGAATTCCTTTCTTAATGTCCTCTGACTTGCAGGTGAAGGACACTACCTGCATGCTGTTTTGAAGAGATGTACCCCTAACTCCACCCACTATTGCAGTCCTCTACAGATGTCCAAGTCTAGCCCATTGTAAACTTGGTTTCCTCAGCACCAGAAAGTGGTTTCCTTGCCAAACACAGGTGACCTACTCTTCCCACCTGCCTTCCCTGCCCTGGGAACACAGATGTAAAAACCACAGGACTTCAGACCTCTTGCAGGACCTGAGTTTGGTACTCCTAAGCATCCTTTCCAGAAATGTGATGACAATGACATATCACACTGTCACATGCTTGATGCCATCCACATATACTCAAGTTCCTAGGTCAAGGATGGCACTGAGAAACCATCTCAGCATCCAATTTATTAATAGTGGCAATTTGCACTGTCTTGAAATTTTATCTGAGGACATATCCTCCGTCAGCAGGAAAGAAATCCACAATCAATGAGTTATGTTTGCTGTGGAGCCAAGATTAGTAGTAGTGTCATCCTGATGTTGAACTTCAAACATAAATGATTGGGCTAGAACTTCAGTTGCTATTTCTTTCAGTGCTACAGTTTTCCTATATAAGCCTGTAATTTTATTTGAAGTGAAATTTCAAAGGATACTAGCATTGCTCATAAATTTACTATACATGTATCTGGCAGGCCCACTCCATAGTCAGTCAAAGACATGGGGTTATGTCTAAATCCTGGCAGTGTATTTTCCTGGGGGAAACTACCCCCACCAATACATGCAGAATTTCCAGAGGAGTCAGTGCCCGGATCCATACTCTTTTAATGCAGAGACCGAAAGGGAAGTAGCTCTAGCAAACCATAATGAGTGGTAAGTTAGATTATTATCTAGCAAATAGCACCTCCATCCCCCACCTCCATGGGCAGATACTTTCCAGTTCCAGTGATGTTAGGTTTTGTCTGTGACTTACTCCAGATAACAGAGTATGGGTGGAAGTGGAGGTGTAGCAGGTGTGAGCCCAGGCCTCAAGGGCCATGGTGTGTTTCTGTAATTCCTGCTGGCTGCTACCCCTTCAGCCTGAGCACCAGAAGGAACGCATAGGGTAGAGCCACCCACATCACCCCTCGGTGGACATAAGAACACATGCTGATGGTTGCATGGTGGGGGAGTTGTTCAGGAAACAGTGCAAGTTATCTGAATGACTAGGTCACAAGCCAGACCAAGGTGGGTTCAACTTGGTGAGCAGGTACCCAGAGGGTGGGTCCCATCAGAGCTGGAGGTTCTCTCTAGAGAGAAATTCACAGACAGTACAGTGGGGCTGGGCTTAGTCTAAAAGCCAGGCAGAATCCTGCTAGGAAGTCGGGGAGAGAACAGTAGGCCAATCAGTATTCACAGACCCCTCCTGCTCCCCAGGAGTAGGATGTCCCCCCTTTTTAGGAGGAGCAGAAACTCTGCCCTCAGCATCGCTTCTGTATGTCATGTACTGGCAAGATCCCTGGATGGTCAGTGATCTGGCAGAGTGCTCTTGACGTCCTTGTCAATATGAAGCTCCTTCTCTTTCCTCCCCCCATGCTTCCCCCCTGCCTGGGGGGAATCCCATACCTGCGACACCAAAGAGAACCAGCAGCTGTGCCACATGGAACTCAGAACTGGACATGGAACTGCACACTCCCAAAGAAGGTAGGGATACAAAGATGCTTTCTTCTCCCCTACTAGAAAAGGTGACGAATCTGGCAACACGGATGTTCAGAGGTCTGCAGCTTGGCTGTATGCGCACATTCGGTTCAGCAGGATATAACTAAACAATCCTGGTGGCCCAATGTGTCACCACGAATTCCGAACGTCTTCACTTCAGGGGAGGGCCAATCCTGCCCCTACCCTGGAGAGCCAGCTAAAGCCATGCCATATCCAAAAGACCACTCTGGGCCCAGTCTGAACAGTAGACCAGATCTAGTGCTTAAAGAGCAGAATCACGGTCTATCCTGCTCAGCTTAGGAACCAGTGCTGAGATCTGCTGACCACCAGGGAAGGAGCAGAACGTGGCTCCCCTACATGTATATGATTCCCAGCCAGGGTCTGGTGCTCTGAAAGGCCACACCCAGTTTGGTTTCATTTGCGGGGCTGGGGCTGGAGGTGTGATGAAAAGTTGAGGAGTGAGGGTGGAAAAAGTATTAGTAAGGTCATCTTAGGAACAAACTAAAGCATATCCAATATAGAGAATAATTTTTCATCGGAAAAACTTTTTAAGGATGTGACACTCAAAGGAAGAAGAGAGAAGAATTCACCCCTGCAATTTATCAACACTTACAACAGCCACCCCAGAACCCTAGCAGCAGGGCATTTTCATGGGAAAATATGAAGAGCTGGCAAGACACCCTCATTCTAGATCTCCTATTCGCAACTTCCTCAAAGCCAAAGCCAACTGCATGATATGAAAGAGGATGTTTCTGAAAGAGATAGAGTGAAAGGGAAAAATGAGGAGAGTCTCATCAGCATCTCCATGTGGGTTCGTGCCCTTGAAGTCCTCACAGGACCCACTGCCTCCAGGACAGACGTCCCCAGGTCAGAAGGGCAGAGCTTCTCCATAGGATTTCAGGATGACTCCTATGTCTCTGTCCAAAGAGAAGATTATTTCCCTCACAGGGATAGGGGATACGCTTTATGATTTAAGAAAGTGAATCCCGTAGCCAGCCCAGGCCGGGGCGGGTGAGAAACTTCTCAGCTGACACGTGAGGCTTTGGCAGGTGAGAACCCAGCTCTGGTCTGGCTGTGGCAGGCACAGACAGGGGCAGAAGGAGCTGAGGTTTACACGGCCTGCCTATTCCCCCAAGATCCAGGGGCCCTTCTCATTATCCTGTTCAGTACTCTGTAATGAGCTCAAATACCAAACTGCAAATGGTGCAATGGAAAGATGATAGGAGCAAGTGTCTTCAGCACTTCTCATTAAGGAATCCTGGGAGAAGGGTGGAGGGTGGAAAACATAAGGGCCACATGTTCATACAGATTCGCTGCGAACGTGTAGTGCCCATTCCTAGACCCTCCCCAGTGCATTCTGACATGAGAGGTCTGGGCAGGGTCTCCTGGTGGGTATTTTAAACAAACATCTGCAGTAATTCTGATTCAAGTTTACGCTTCAAGGGATGAGGGCAACAGGCTGAAATCAACTCCAAAACCTGGAGTTGTGGTCCCAGGCCCGTCATAAACTAGGTGTGGTGCCTAAGTCCCTGCTGTCTCCTGGCCTCAGGTTCTCTGCACGAAACGGGGTAGTTAGGCTAACTGGAGACTTCCCGGAACATCCGCGTGCCCACCCTGCCTTGAAAAGGACATCTCTGCTTCATCAGCCTCAGTTTCTAAAATGGAGCCCAGGAGTCTGCATTCAAAAGGGAGGCTGATCTTCAGTGAAACCAACTTGAAAAGCACTACATTAGATGATCCCTTATATCACAAACAATCTAGAGCCCTGAGGGATCTCCTAAGCCTGTTTCATTATTCCAAGTTCCTGACTTACCCAGGACTGCCCCCATTTCAGCACTGAGAGTCCCAAGCCTGTGGAAAACCCTCCTCCTGGGCCCAACAAGGCAGCTTAATGTCCTGCAATCCCATCACATCCATTTTGCTAAGGAAAAGGTCTCCAGATTATCTGGCACTCTCTGCCTTCTTTTCCTGTCTCTGGCCACCGCCAGGTGCTACACAGTCTCATGAAGCTGTTTCTCCGTCCCTGCTCATCCTGAAGGGGGACGTGAGGCTGCAAGCTTCCACCTTAGACACTCCAGCTCTTCCATTTATTTCCAACTGCATTACCCACCCCCACCCCCAGCCGGTGACTCTAGCAGGGACTGTGAAAGGAGCGCAGGACCGGCTCAAGCTGTTTGAGAGTAAAGCATGCTTTCTCTCCTATACTTCTGGGGTCACACGTTTTTTAACTTCAGCCAAATGTTACACAAGCAAGACATGGAATCTTGGGACACCTGCATTTAGCAAATGAGCTGGCTTCAAAGAATCCCACACTCACCTCCTCAAAATACATATGGATCTAGAAGCCTTCCTTACAACATCCTTTACTGTCCTATGGACACTAGTCTAGAAACATGAATCTTTCACTGGGCATTTTTCATCTTTCTTTGGAGCTAGGCCAGATGAGTCAAGAATCACTCTATGGTTTTGCCAACACGAGCAATCTCCCCTGACTATCATTTGTTCCTGTTCAGCTACCTATCATTATTAATGAAGGTGGTGGGCATGGATCCATGTAATGATAATGAAACCCTTCTCTGGAAGACAGCATGATTTAGATTGTGGGGGCCAAAAACGGAAGAAAGAAAGTACATCAGTAGAAAATTATACTGTTGGTAGAAGATACTGTTAAAATGTCTTCTTAAAAGTAATGTTCAACACTTATCAACAAGAGAATGAGAAAATTGTGACATATTCATACAGTGAAATGAAACACAAGGAAAAAGAATGAACTACTGATACATGCAAAAACATGCACAAATCTGAAATACGTTATGAATGAAATGCCAGATACAGCAGACTCTTAGCTTATGTATATGAAGCTTAAGACGCAAAACAAATCTGGGGGTGCCTGGGTAGCTCAGCTGGTAAGTGTCTGACTTCAGCTCAGGTCATGATCACGTGGTTTGTGAGTTCAAGCTCCGCATCGGGTTCTGTACTGACAGCTCAGAGCCTGGAACCTGCTTAAAATTCTGTGTCTCCCTCTTTCTGCCTCTCCTATACTCACGCCTTTGCCTGTGTGTGTGTCTCTCTCTCTTTCTCTGTCTCTCAAAAGTAAATAAACATTAAAAAAATTTTTTTAAACGGGGCAAAACAAATCTGTGGTGATAGAGCCAAGAGCACCCTTTCTGTATTCTCAGGGATGGTGAGGTCTGAGGAAGAGGGTAGCCGTCTATGCTGTAAGAGGGAAGGGAGGAACGGCCCTGCAGAGACAGAAGGACTCCACGACCTCAGAACATCACATCCTCTTCCCAAACTTCTTCCTCGGATAATGGCGCTCTTGAACATAAATGTAGCTGGACTCTATTCTCTTCCCCAGTAGAGGATTGCCGTTTACATACTTTGCAGGAGCGCAGCCTGGATCTGTGCCAGCTCACAAAGTTCAATGTTGTCATACTATTTAATAATAGAAGAGAGGATAAGAAAATAATTCCTGTTGCAAATCACAGGTATCAGAGCCAAAGGGCTTGGGCAGGGTATTAGCTGATACACAGCACGGAGGGTACACAAGCCCTATTCTACATGCTCATTTAATCTTTGCAGTAACCTGGGAGGTAGATGCTGTTATTAATGCCATTTTCCAGGTGGGGAACCTGACACTTGTAAGCAGCATAAATGGGATTTAGAACAGGCAGTCTGACGCCGGGGCTTATATCCTTAAGGAGTCTGTATATCACATTGCCTTTAACCCGCTTGTTATTTCTTTATATTTTACTCCATGTAATTCTCTATTTCCTGAACTATAACAAATCAGATGGCTTCATTACACTTTATTAGACAAATTTTATCATTTTGTTCTTAATGCTATGAGGCTCATGATGGACTTGGATTTCTGAAGGTCTGTATCTCTTTTCACTGCAGCCACTTCTTTGTCCTTTTTGCTCTTAGTGGGAGAAATGGAAAATCGCTGTTTACCTTCCATCTTCTCATACCACTTTGATGAAGGCCCAACTTCCCCCAGTCAGCCAAGCCCGGCATTTCCAGCAGTAATCTAACGTGCCATAAAATGTTTCAGAAAGATATTCTTTTACTGCTTGGAGGGCTGATCAAATTCTCCTCAACAGAATCAGAGTGAATTTTATACCAAACTGAGACCAAACAAGAAAAGAAGAGCAGAGTCTCTGGTTCACGGTAGAGTTATCTGAACCCTTTCTGTTTCCCCCTCTGCAGTTAAGAAAAAGAGTGCTTTAAATCACAAACATCATTGTCAATGAGTACTAGAAAACTTAATGCACCGGAGGGCAGGAAGATCAAAGCTTAGCACCTGGAGAGCTCCACATGGTGTAGATTAATAAAACAATGCCCTCCATTACATAAATCTTGAGCAAGGTTGCTCACAGACACCCACCCCCTCCCAAAAAAAAAAACTACTGTAGGGGTCAAATAACTGATATACAATACATGTAGTCTCCCAATCAGGAAGCATTCCGTCGCCCTCGCTCAGTTGTTGACACAAAGCAGGGAGACTTTATTTTGTTTTAAGCTTCTTTTGTCTAACATTGACATCACAGATTGTGGACCTGGACACAGCACACGTGCGAGCCAGCGGAAATACCGAGAGCCCGCGCACGCCTTTGATTGTTACATTTAAGATATCATGTGTGCTACCAGGTCAGCTGCTGCAAAGCATTAGAAGCCATTACTCTGGGCTTGTAAAGTACTTTAGAAATACTAGAGACCAGGATTAGAGAAGATGAGTATTCCACATGGTTTCGGGGGGCTGGGGGGGATGATAACCAAGGGCCATACCGTACAGTTAAATTGATGTATGATCGACATGTGGGAGGCAGCACCTCAAGAATCCTGCTGAAGGAGTGGATGCGTATGTGTGTATTAGAGGTTCTGAAATAAACATGTTAGTCAAGCTCTACAGAAAGGAAAGAGACAAAGTGGGGAAGGTGGGGGGGCACACGTGTCCAGGCTTTTTGTGGCTTGCTTCTGTGTGTGTGTGTATGTGTGTGTGACAATCTGAAAGCAAAACCAAAATTGAATCCAAGTATCCACTGCTGAGTGTCACTGTGGAATTTGGCTGACAAGGCCTGCAGCTTTTTTATAAGTGAAAGGCAAATCATATGGAAGTCGTGAGCCCAAGTGTAAGGTAGCAGAGGTTTCAGTATTACATTCTATGTAGGAAACTTTAGCATGTGTTGATAATGTCCTGGAAACTTTCCCAGTGATAAAAATAAGATAACTTTCATTTGCGTAGGCCATTTAATGCTGGTAGATTCCGAACAGTACATAAAAGTCTATGCAGGTACACTTAAGAATTACAAATCCTTGATTCAGGACGCTCAGATGCTTTGAGCACACGGGAGTTATTTATATATGATCCTCACACGATTAAGAGGCTGCCCATACTCTGTATGTAACCTAGTCATGTCTCACTATGGTGGAGCACAGCCCCCAAATGCTTTCCCCATGTGAATCTCACAACCACACTCTGTGTTGAGGAAGATAGAAATGAATTATCATACCCAGCTGGCAGATGAGCAAGCTGCATCCCAAAGAAATTCAGCCATTTATGTAGGCTTCTGTGATCATCAAGTAACAACTCAACAGAATCCGGGTTGTCCTACAAGTCCAGGGTCAAGTCCACCCCACCAGATTAACGGCGCAGATGTGAGCTGCGTCCGCTCTGCCCCACGCCATTCTCACGGGACTCTGGGACTTACACATAGTATGAGAAATGGGAAAATGAGACACTCTCCCAGAGTCATTCTGCCATCCCTACGTCTCTCGGAAAAATACAACTACGCCACCCTTTCCTGAAAGGAGTTCAGCCGGACCTGGAGGGCCTGTCGGCTTCCTATTCGCCTTCAGGCTGTGCAGAAGACTTAAACACTTATGTTTCCGTGGAGTCCCACAGCAAATGCTTCACATGATATAATGCATTCATATAGAGGCGTCTGGTGGGGAAGAAGCAGAGAATACAGAAAAGCCTATTCTGAATTGATATTTACATTTTTTTGGTCCATTTTCATTGTTCCTTACGAGTCAGTAAGCAATACATGGTCCCTCTGCAAAATTTGGGACACGCAGAATACAATTATTCTCTATGTGATTTTATATATAAGCACATCAAAATTATAAACTATTATCCAGTTGATTTAATTTCAAAACCATCACTTCTAGGATCCCACGAGAAACCAAGCCGAAATGGCGGAGAGGGACAGGGCTGGCTGTCAGGGCAAGGAGCACTGTGTCGTCGCACCCAGTTTCACAGTGGATGCTGCAGGGGGTCAAGGGGCTGCTCCACCAGGCGCATCCCACAGCCTCTCTATCAGGCCCGGAGGAGGGGACGCAATGAAAAAGAAAGAAGATTCGGGTTCTAGAGGCTTCGAAAAATAGCCAAACAGAATAGCAGGGAACTCAGATACAACAATACAGCTCCTTTTGAGATCTTCTTTGTTCCAAGTTGCGTATTAAAACGATTTGTTCTACTGTTTTTTAAAAACCTGAGGTGGGACCTATTAGCATCTGCATTTTACTGAGGAGCTAAATGAGGTTGAGAGAGATCAAAGCGCCTCACGGACACCATACAGCTGGGCAAAGGTGCAGTCAGAACAGGAAGCTAAGAAACTCAACTCTTAAGAAAAACTGATGTATATTTAATTTAATGATCGATCACAAAGGCGCACTCGTTTGTTCCTCCCTCCTGAGTCCTTTCTATCACTTGATCCTTACCTGACTCCCTGAGGTGGGTATTACGTGCCCCACTTTCCTGGGAAAATTGAGCCCCCAAGGGAGTAGGGGATTTGTCTGAGGTCATCTTGCTGTGAATGGGTGCAGCTGGATTCGAACCTAGACCTGATGGGCCCCAAAGCTCCCATTCTTTTTTTTTAATGTTTTTATTTATTATTGAAACAGAGAGAAAGAGAGCATGAATGGGGAGGGGCAGAAAGAGAGGGAGACACAGAATCTGAAGCAGGCTCTGAGCTGTCAGCACAGAGCCCAATGTGGGGCTGGAACCCACAAGCCATGAAATCACCACCTGAGCTGAAGTCGGCTGCTTAACTGACTGAGCCACCCAGGTGCCCTGCTCCCATTCTTATCACACCTCTTGTCTGGCCCACTTTGTGAGCATGAAGAGGCCAAGACCAGCACCTTCTTTATGCTATTTAGCCAAGACATAGTCATTTTTATGTTCCTTCCGTCTTTTCCGTCAGTCAGAAGTCCACTCAACACATCCAGACCTCCCCCCCCCCACTGAACTGCAGCGTAAATATAGAAGAAACCTAACAAACCATTTTAAACCGAACCCCACCACTCAGGCTGGGACTGGAACTGTCCTGCAAATGCCATTTCAGAAAGGGTGAGGCCCTTCTAACTTCTAACTGCAGAAGGTCGTAGAACTTTCTCAACAGCTGGCCTATTGGAGGCAGACTGAGATGCTTTAAGCGGGTTGCTTTGATCACCATTTCTTCAGTGCCAGGCCTCCCTCCTGTGAACATCCCTCCCACCGGAGTCTAGGAGAGCTTGGAACCCCTGGGAAAATAGGTAACACAGAATACTGCCCTTTGTTCTTTGGCTGGCCTGTCAAAATTCTTTAATTTAAAATAAATGCCTTTTCTCGCTTGCATTCAATTATTCCTTTTTGGCTAAAATGTCTCCATGAATGTGTGTTATTTCCTGCTTAGTCTTTTAAGGTTTTTGTTTAAAAAAAACAAGTAGGGGGGGGCCTTCTAATCCTGGAGAGTAAGTGTGTCTTGCTCCGTTTGAAGCAGAAATTGTACTGACAGAAAGCTTTTTACTTTTTCAAATACATTAGCTGCGGTTATAACTTCAAACCCTGGTAGGGTTTCAATCACATTGGGATACATGCAATTTATGGCAAAAATAAAATAATACCAGGTCATTTGGAATATAAGAATATTCCTAATTTACCTTTTTTTGCAATACTGTAAAAATATACCTTTGTGCATAAGTGAACATATCAAGTTTTAAAAGTTCTTTTCTCTACAATCATAATAAGGGCCCAGGAGTTTGGGCTCCGAATGGCTTTTCCATGAGTTTTCAGGAAACGTGGGTTTCTGTCCAACAGTCAGCTGTAGAAAGGTTTTGCTGAACGTGCTATATTTTCATCTGCCTCCTGCCTCTAAATTCTGAAGGACACAAATTACTAACCATAAATCTGCCTTCTCTACTAAGACCAAATCCATCAAGTGAGGTCGTATCATTTTGGTGATTTTTTTTTCTTTTTGTCGTCACTGGCTATGCTGTAGGCATTTCTTTTGCTCACCTATTGAAAAAATATTTCCCCCTCCGCTAATGATTTCAATTACATATGCACTGTTTTATAATGTCCTCCAAACTCTCATGTCCGGAGCCTTTGACCTCCGTCCTCTTGTGAAGAATGCTGGCGACAGACCAGGTCAGGGTATACCACACAGTGGACATGCAACGTTCAGATTTTTTAGGGTGGCGATGGGAACTAATCAGGTTTACAATCTTATCTGATATCTATAGATTCAGAGTTCAGTATTGAGCAACAAATTCAACCAGAGAAATTTTTTTTATCTCAACTCAGTCCTTTTCCTTTTTTAATATAGCCAAAAACACAGAGGAGAAAAAAAGTATGCAAGTGCATGGGTGTGTCTAGGTTTGCATGTATGTGAGTGTATTCAGAGAATCCATATACACACAGACATATATGATGTAATTATATACAATATATTATAATTACTTATACACACACACACACGCGTGCACACACAGAAAAGCTTATTTCAAATCCTCACCCAAAACTTACCATATTTCTTTACCCTTTTTTAGAGCATGGACAGAGACTTGTTTCTTATCCCCATAAAGAAAATCAAAGTAATTTCCCAGCGTCCCACCATGGGGCTATGTCTCCCTTTCCTTTGTCAACTCATCTCAGCCTCAGTGGAATCCGTGGACCCACCATGTTGTCAAAATCCACTCCCTTCGGCAGCTTGTTAGGCCCATCAAGCAATGAGCCTCAGTGATGCAGTGAAAACAGAGATGTAGTGAAAAAGGCAAATGTCTTGGCAACCATTTAAAATGTGTGTAAAAAGCCCCTAATAGAACCTCATCAAATATCAACTCTGGCATTTGGAGGGGGGGGAGGCTTGAAACCTACCCAACATCATAATTTATTTTGCCAGGAGGTAAGAAATTGACCAGGGTTCAGAATGTAATCCTTCTTCAAATATTATTTCTGGGAACACTTTTCTCACCAAGCATGACCCCGCAAATTGAATCTTGCCTTCCCATCCCAGATCTACATTCCGAAAGTTCTGCTCTGAAAGTAAATTGTTTATACAGGCAAGAAGAAAGTTGGGTCTTATTATGCAGCAAAGAAGGACTTAGGATTTTTCTGATAGTTTTTCACTCGTTTCCTTTTTATCCCCCTCTCCTCCCCCCGCAGATCACCAAAACAACTTTTACAGCTCATGTTTTAAGCAGACTTGTGAAAAGCTGCCACCACACCAAATTCAGCACTCTTTCAATTTATCATAAATAGGAAGAGTCAGGAAAGCATGCAGAATTGCAAACTTTCGATGAAACAAAGTCTTCATTTAAGGGAATAATTTCATTTGTTTTCCTTTTTCCAACTTCCTATCTTTTGGCCAGCAGGGCATCTGTTCAAAAATCAATGTTAGCACAGCTATTTTGATCAAAAACAACAGTTAGCATCCACACTTACTGAGCCTATTTGCCAAAGACCATGTGTTTGACCCATTAACTGTTAGAGCCACATTATGAAAGAAGGGATTATCCTCATCTTACATGTGAGCAAACTGAGGCCCAGGGATATAGCTTACCTGGTAAGTCACACAGCCATATGCAGCATCTTTTGACCCAGAATCCCATTGCTGGGGAAAAAATAACGCAAAAGGTAGAAAAAAACTTTATATACAAACAGACTAATGGCTTTAAGATAACATGCCCCAGGTCATACGACTAGGTGGTAGAAGAACTGAGCTTAGAACCCGAGCAGGGTCTACCAGGACCGTATGCTGAATTGCAGTGCTTTACTACCAGCTTCAAGCTACAGGATTCATAAAACCTGGCACTGTAGTTTTAAGTACTTGCCGTACAGCACAAGGGATAGTATCAACACCAGGCAACAATGAGAAGACAAGTAAAGAATGAAACGCATGGCAAATACCATAGTGTGACTGGGTTGGACTCTCCAGAGAGTCAGAGAACTGTGGGGGACAGAAGGCACAACACGGATGAATAACAACCAGGTAGTAGCACCTTTTGCTGACAAGTTACTGTGTCCCAGGCCCATTTCTAATTGCTTCCCATTTGCCAACTAACATAACCTAACAAGATATAATCCTTCTGTTCACAGATGTACCACATCTGGGGGGTTAATGACACCAACTCAAAGAACCAGCTTTCAACTTGAAGATTAAACCATAGAAAAAGACCATAACTAGAACTATACTGTATGTTTCTAGCAAAAAAAAAAAAATTGTCGTAGTAACCCCATCCCACTCATCAGTTAGCATTCTGGAGATGGCATGGGAGGGCTCAGGAGAAAAAAGAAAAGATGTTCCCATTTTCCAGACTCAACCCAATCAGCCTTCCAAAAAAAACCATCCACAATTTTCCTTGCCCACTGACCATCTATCCTCCTGGCTTCATCATTTTATGGCCAAATCCACCCATACATTGGAACTCACAGATCGTTGGTATTATGAATTTTTTCACAATCAAGAGATACATAAATATTTTTGACTTTATGAAAGGTCCTCACTGGACTAATAGGCTTAATAGATGCTTAAAAATGAATGTTTATTATCTTTGTAGAGCTGAATGTTCAATATGGTTCTATTAACTATTTCATCTTACTAAGACATTCTCTAAACAAATGTGTTGCTATTGGGTCTGTCAGATAAAGATGCATTAAAGGACCAACCATGATGCTACCAGTTCCTCCCCGTGGTTCCAATTTGTTTTTTCAACTAATTTTAGCCTACATTATTCCATACATAAAGACTCGCAATTGCTATACTTGCATTGTGAATTATTCATTTATAAGTATGAAACAACCCTCCATGTCAAGTTTGAATATAACTCTGATGTTCAAAATTTGCATTTGACAGCAAATCCAAATAAGGGTGACTTGAACAATGAAGGCTTACCGAGATAGGCTGCTGACTATAGTTCTACAGAAGACTGACATCAGCCATCACAATGGAAAAGAAAAGTCCCTCACCCAGATCTAATCCAGTCTACAGACCTAGAGCCCATTGATTGGAAGGTGCTCTTGAGGAAGGATCCCATAGGGCAACCACAAGTATAATGGTCCATATTCCTCTGATATTTCTCCAAGGAGTTTGTGATTATTTGCCATGGTAACTATGTACTGGGGAAAGGGGTAACTCGGACTTTTTGAAGACCAATAGATACTGAGGCTGAGCTAATATCAGAAGACTCCAGTGCCAATGTGGTGCTCTAGTTAAAGTAGGGTCTTTGGAGGTTAGGTGTAGCAGTATAGTTTATTTTCCCCAAGCCACTAGTGTATAATTGGAGTATAAACAATTAGTCGCTGTCATAATATTCACATCTGTTTCCTTACTTGTGGAGTAAGAGCCATCATGATAGGAAAAGTCAAGGGGAAGGGCATGAAGCTACTACCCTCCTCCAACCTGCCCAACCAAATAATGGGAAGCAATACCTCAGTACCATAAAAACATAAAGGATACAGTGTGGCACTCTCCATCATACCCTGTTCAGCTCAGCTGACTCCTGAACAAGCTGGATTAACTGTGGCAGATGATGGTGAATCGCCAAGAACTTAAGGAAGCCGTTCCAATTGCAGCCGCTATGAAAAATGTGCTATTTTCACTTGTGAGATCAGCACAGCTTCTGCCACTTGCAGTGCAGCTATCAATGTGGCAAATGTATTCTACTCCATTCACAACAGGAGGGAGAATCAAAGAGAGCTTGACTTCACAGGACAAGGACAGCAATACATGCTGTCTTGCCCCAGAAACTACGTTAACTCTCCTGTTCTCCATCGCGTAGTCTGTAAGGGGCTTAATCTTCTTGACATTCCACCAAATTTTATGCCAGTCCACTCTATTAGTGACAATATGGTAGCTGGACCAAGGAAGCAACATGCCCTGGTGGTCACCCATATGCCTGAGGAGGGGAGTCTTTGAGAACTGCCACAGTGGTGAAGGTTTTTAGAGGTACAACAGTCTGGGGGTATTTTAGGCTATCTCTTTTATGGTTAAAGAGCTAGTTGCCATGAGCTAGTCAGCCATTCCAGCTTGGACATTATTCCTGTAAGAGAAGGGCATAGTGCTTTGTAGATCCCTCTGGATTCTGGAAGCATTAACTACATGTGGGAATACCATTCTTGTCCGTTTATCAGATGTGTGAGGCTATGTTCCCCCACAGCACACTCTACAATGAGGATATGAGCACACAGGACGTTTATTTGAAAAGGGATTCTAAAGAAGTGAGTTTAAAAATCCAAGAAGGCCATTAAAAGGATGTGTTATCAAGATTATCTTCGTGGACACCTGAGGCTCAATCCTACTAGGTCATTCTGAAAGACTATACATAACCCACATTGGGAGTACCCCAGATAAGCGGTGAACCAATCAGCAATTGCTTGAGTGCTACTTTCAGGAGCATTGTTGCTCCTGGTTTTGCTGTGCATGGACTATGAATGCTCCTAACAGTGTTGAAATGCTTCACTCAGAGAGTCAGGGGGTGTATGAAAGTGACTACCGAGGATCTTTGGGCCAGGTACTCAGACGGTTGGCTCTATCAGGTGACTCCCAGTTTCAAATGTGGCAGAACCCAAGGGAGGTCCAGACTATGGTTTAAATGCACCCTCACACACACACACACACACACACACACACACACACACACACAGTCTGTGTGACCCAGCAGACACAATGCTGATGCAGGTGTCCACAGTGGATAAGGATGCTGCATGAAAGCTCCGGCAAACCTCAACAGAAAAGTTGTGGCCTGTGCCCCCAAGGCTCCAGGGTAGAGCCTACTTTAGTAAAGAACATTTCTCCATTTGGAAAACAGTTACTGCACAAAATATCAATTGACCACACCTGGAGCTACCCATCATGAACTGGGTATTATCATATCCGCCAAGTCATAAGACTGGGCAGGAAAATGTATGGTACCAATTCACTGTATAATGGAAATTATATATTCAGAACTGGGATCAAGAAAATCCATAATCAATTCCAGGGACAGAGGACCAGGACTCTCATCCCTGTACTGTCCTGATGTCTATGTGTTGGCTCCTCTTCTTTGGATTCAGTTTGTCCAATAAAGCTCAGGGACTTCAACAGCTCTTAACCGTAGTGTAGATTTTCATTTTGACTCAGAGTGGTGGCTTCCTACCAAGGCCAGGCAGCCATTCAGGGAACAAGAGAAAGGCTCGGCTCCTTCAGACACTCGTCCAGCAGCTAGTCGGGGTTCAGTAAGACACAAAGATAACAGAGCTGAGTTCCAGCCTTCCTTCTTCCATGAAAAAGCATCTATGGGAAAAGCTGTCAGCAAATCCAATGCACTCCTTCTGGGAAAGGCCCTCACTGATAATAGCAAGGGTCTAAGTGAACTAGTGTGAAAAGGGTTTCTGAAAGGTTTCCAAGTATCTTATTATGTTCCTGTCTTAAAGCTGAGAAGGACTTTGCGCTTATAAAGAATCGTTCTATTTACACCAATCTGTATGAAGCACTGTGTGTTTTACTTTCTAAATCTTAATAATCATCCTGCAGCGGAGGTAAGAGTAGACCTATTTTACAAGTGGGAAATGTCAAAATCGTAGTGTAGGCAGTGGTGTCAGAATTCTAGCTGGGCCTGTGACTGGCAGCCCAGACTCAGACACTGCATTAAATGCCTTGTTAGATGGTCAGATTTCTGCCTGCTACAATCATCTATTCGGTGCCACCCTCAGGGAAATCCTATGCTAAACAGAACCTGAAATCAATGGCGCAAGCATAGAATGATTGGTTTTTCCTTCTCACTATAGCAAGAGGAACCAAAGGCCGGCCTCATGATTCTTAACTCCCCAAGTACTTCACACATAAGAATTCCAGAGGCAGACAAGTCACAATCAGCAGAGAAAGAGCTTCCTTCTACTTTGTTGTTCTGTCATCCTCAATACAAGGCTCCCCGCCCCCAGTCCAAAATAGAGACCCTGAAATCACTGTGTCACTTCCAGAAAGGAAGACTGATGGAGAACAATTCCCCACAGAAAGGGACAGCTGCGAGCCATTAGCTGCCAATGCTCTCAAAGCCTGGGGGGACAGGGGTCCCAGCCCAGCAAAGCACTGAGCAGGACACCAACAGTGTCCGCTACGCTGTCCAACATGACATCCATATCCTGGACACCAGAAAGGAAAGAGAGAGAGATCCTCATTCCCCAGGAGTATGTACTGACTGCTTTCCTATACATTCCCAAACAGCTACAAGGGAAATGGTAGAACACAGTCTTTACTATGGATGGCTATAAACCCAACCATAAGCTGGTGGTTCAGTTATTTAAAATATTGGGAGGGGCACCTGGGAGGCTCAGTCAGTTAAGCATCCAACTTCGGCTAGGTCATGATCTCACAGCATCAGGCTCTGTGCTGACAGCTCAGAGCCCAATCCCTGCTTAAGATTCTGTGTCTCCGTCTCTCTCTGCTCCTCCCCAGCTCATGCTCTCTCTCTGTCTCTCAAATATCATGAAACGTTTAAAACTTTTTAAATAAATAAATAAAATAAAATACTGGAAGATAATTGGTCTGCAGTCCAAGGTGCCAATCTGATCTTCGATGCTTCTCCGCCATGGTAAGGCATCTGCACTTGCCAGTGGATGACCAGTCATTCCAGGCTTCCTTCCCACGGACCTGGCACTGGCTCTGGAACCTCCACCTCGAGGAATGACCAACCACTTTTGTCTTTGCCTGTTGGGGGCCTTTTTATACCCTCAACTTACAGTCTTGACGTATTTGTGCTTGTGAGCCGTCCACCTTCTCCGTCTCCCACTTAGCATCCCGTTTCTCAATTCTGGTTTCTGAGTCACTGAGACATTTCTCTTCCGCCCATGACTGACCTAAAAATACATCGCTTTTGGGAGAAAATGGCTCCTCACACATATTTTAAAGTAGCTTCATCCTTACTTGCTAACAGAACAATTTAATAGAAATTGTAATTCCACACTCAGAATAACAAGAGAGTGATTTCCTCACACATGGAAATGACCTGCAATTGTAAGGTGACTCCTTCTGTGCAGACTACTTCTCCCCCCTAATTCCAAGCACCAGTGTATTCCACTAAAAAAGGGGAAAGAGTGGGCATTCTGCACCAGATTTTTAAATTATAAACCAGATTCCACAAAGATATGAAACCTTAATGGGAAACGAGCTGAGGATGTGAAAGAAAGCAGAAATACAAATAGGCAACAGATCTAGGGAGAAAGGAAGATTCAAATTCTTCGTGGTCTCAGAATACAAATTTGGGTAGCAGTGAGACACCTGGCCCTCCGGTCTGACTGAAGGAGATTAAAGAGAATCTGACACACAGAGGAAATGACAAACTGGTCAACTCCACTGGCCGAAGCTGAAACACAGTACAACCTTTCTGGGAGCCATGTCGGGAAAATCATCAAAGACCTTTGTCAGAATGCCCTGTCCCTAGGAATCTGCCCTGCTGGGAAATGGACACATGTGAACGATGTTTGTATGAGACTGTTTATCTCAGATTTGTTCATAATAAAAAAAAAAAAAACACCTAACTGTCTAAGGCTAACGGAATGGTTACATACACAGTGCAATGCTACATGAGCAATGTGAAATTCTCAGGAAACTCTAGAGTCACTGATATAAAAGAATAGGGTACATTTCAATATTGGAAAAACATGCAGCTTACAGAACACATGCTCTGTATCCAACTCCACTTTTTGTAAAATGTAAGTATATATTTATTTTCCTACATTTACAGTGTCAATAGTATGAGAAGACATACACCAAAAATGTTACATATGATTTTCTGTAAGGAGCAGAATATCTGAATATGTTACTGCTTTTCTTTCTCTCTCTCTTTTATTGTTTTTATTTTTGGCTTATCTGTATACTTTAAGCTTTCCTCAAAGATTTCACATTATTTGAGAAATTGCTTTTAAGTCCCCAAATGCCTCCGAGAATACAGGATTAAACATTAACCAATTCCTCATAGAGAAAATTACTTTCTAAGAGGTAGAAATCATGGAGGAAAATGAGTGGCTGGTTATTATTCACCGAATATGACAGTTAGGGTGCATCGAATAAAAAGAAGTCTGCGGAAAAAATATTCACAGCAATACCTTACACCAAATTCCATATAGTACAAACAGAAAAACCCTGTTTTTTAAAAAATAAGAAAAAAACATGAACTATGTAACAAACAACTCACAAAAGGGACACATCAGTAAAAAATACTTTAAGAAATCAATTCCATTAATTTAATAAAAATTGAAACAGTTATAAAATTACTAATTACTATATTCAGAATTGTGTGCGGCTGGCTCTATTGTACAATCCTTCTAGGTAGATAAATTAATCCAATACTTTTTGGAAAGCCATTTGGCCATAACCAGCAGGAACTGGAAAACTGGTTATCCTTTGATCCAGTAATGTCCTAGAGGTACAATCCAATTAAAGAAAAAGCTCCATGTAGGATCTAGAATAGCAGTTTTATAATAGCAAATTCATGGAAATAACCAAAACATCAACCAAGATAAATCTACTTAATGGAATGCAATTATTAAGTTATGTGTATGCAAATTATGTATGTATGATGAAAAATTTTTATGTTAAGTGCCAAAAACAAGATACCGAATTATGTAGCATTTTTAGACTATAGATAATAAACATTAAGACAAAATATGCGGATATGGTCTGACAACTAAACATTTTTCTATTGTCAACATTCTCCTTAAAGAGTATTTTTTAATGACCTTTTAAATTTTTAATAAAAAATATAAATCATTTTTAAAATTTTTAATGTTTATTTATTTTGAGTGAGAGAAAAAGAGAGACAGCGTGCAAGCAGGGGAGGAGGAGAGAGAGAGGGAGACAAAGAATTTGAAGCAGGGTCCAGGCTGTGAGCTGTCAGCACAGAGCCCGACGCAGGGCTCCAACTCACAAACCTCGAGATCATGACCTGAGCTGACGTTGCAAGTCTAACTGACTGAGCCACCCAGGTTCCCCTTAAATCATATCTTTTAAGTGATGGCTATGAAGACTATGTAGTAACACGCAAATTATAATACGGTGTTATCCGAAGAATGTGTATTTAGTTGTATGTACATGTGGATTCCAATATGCTTTAAGAAAACTATTGTCTGCTACGATGATAAATTTATAGGTGAACTTTTATCTCATCTAGTCAAAATCGTCTAATTTTATAAAAATCACTTATTTATAAATAAAACTAAAGATGTCAGAGCATGATAATATATCAATAAATATGCTTTCTGAGCCCAAAAACAAGCTGTAGGACATAAACAGAATAAGAAACTTAGAGCTTGACTTACTATCTTTCCTTCCGTCTCATGTTCAAAACCTACAAGTCATTAATGAGCATTTACATTTCTTACACAGAAAGTAGTTTGGCAATGATTTTGACAAGAATCTAGCAAAGAGAGATAAACAGACAGACAGTAGTATTTTGCAAACTCTGGAGTGGCATTAAGTAGCCTGAGCTCCTGAGGTGGGAAACGAGAGCACACACCGTACCACTTCCCAGTTCCTGACGATTTCATCACCGGTTTTCTATGATCAGTCTTCCACAAGACTGGCCTGGGTCCCAGAAATGAAAATACACAAACTTTCAACTTCTTTATTGGCCCTCAATCCGACTAATGAAAATTTTTAAATGATCGGGGTCTGTCGTCTTCCCCTAGCGAGTACTTCCAACGTGCCAACAACTGTTCACATGTGGCTTCTAACCCTTCCCCCTCCACATGGAGCTTCTGACAAGATTTGCAAACTACCAGTAATTCCCGGGAAATGGAACTCCGCTGACTGTCCTTCCAGATGCACAGGAAACACCTGTCGTGACAGCCTCCCCCACGGGCTCCCAGGGGGCGTCCACTCCTGGGCATCAGGGAGGAAGGTAAGGACCCCATCCCTGACTTCAAGCATCCACATAGGTTATTCCCTGTTCAGCACCATGGCCCCTGAGTTTAGGTGACAGCCGTGACTTAGCAAATGAGCTGACCACAGCAGTGATCTTTCCCGCGGACCCTCACGAGGTTTTCAGCAATTCAGTCCCACTTGCAGACACCACTGTGTGGGGGCTATTTAGGTGCACACGTATTTTCCAAGCTGACTGGCAGCTTTCGCCATACTTTCAACACTTTAACAATGACACAGAAGAGGAGCACCTGGATGACTGTGTTGGTTAAACACCCAACTCTTGATTTCGGCTAAGGTCATCAACTTGCAGTTGTGGGTTTGAGTCCCATGTCAGACTCTGCACTAAGTGTAGAGCCTGCTTGGGGTTCTCTCTCTCCCTCTCTGCCCCTCCCATACTCATGCTCTCTCTTTCAAAAGAAATAGACTTAAAAAAAACAACAACAATGATACAGACCAGTGATGTTTGCCTATGGGAAAAGTCACACTGGATGAACCTCACCCTCCCCCAGAATATCTGGCAGACAAGTCTAACAGCAATTTCCAATCCTCACTCCTCATGGTGCCTCTAAGTGAAACGCCAGCAACCTTGCCTCTTCCACTCAAGGAGACACCCGGAACCTGGCTGACCTGAGCTGTAGGCCCGTCCCACTGGGCGACTCCTCCACAGTACTCAGCATGGAGGCAGACAACTCAGGTCCTCTGCAGAAAGGCACATTCCTAAGAAAGGAGGGTAAGATTGAGACAAGCATGACCAGTTCTTCAGAATTTACCAAAGAGATGAGTCAACTCATCTCCTCTACGGTAGCACAAGTAAAGGGGCAGATAGCATTGTCTCTACCAGAGAGAGGTTAAAGAGAACACAGTGAGGGACGCCTGGGGGGCTCAGTCAGTTAAGCGGCTGACTTCAGCTCAGGTCATAATCTCAGTTTGTGAGTTCAAGCCCCATATGGGGCTCTGTACTAATAGCTCAGAGCCTGGAGCCTGCTTTGGATCCTGTCGCGCTTTCTCTCCGTGCCAGTCTCCTGCTCGTGCTCTGTCTCTGTCTCTCAAAAGTGAGTAAACATTAAAAAAATTTTTTAAATAAAAGAACACAGTGAGAGAAAATCCTTCTCCCCACAAACAGCCCATTTCAATGATGAAGTTTCTGCGCACCCTCGAGAACTCATGGGGCAGGGATAAGCAGCGAGGTCACTAAGGACGAAATCCACAGTGCCCCATTAATTTTTCAACAAATATGCAAAGAATAAATAAATACAGTCATTGCCATTTCCAGCCATCTGCTTAGAGGTTCCGAACAATCAGGCCAGGCCCTCCCCTAACGATGGTTTGAACCAATCAACCTGTATATACTTATATACACAACCAAAGGAAAAAAAAAAAATCTCTAATTCGTCTTCTGTGAAGGAGTTAGCTTTCAAACTTTCATGCCTCTGGTCCACAATAAATACATTTTACAAGAGGGCCTTGCATGTGCCACGCACACAAATATAAATCAAACTTGCCCTCACTTCAGGTAGAGCGCTGAAGCCCTTCACAGCTTTACCTGGCTCTCCTTGGCCTGTCTCCGGTATGAGTCAGGAAGGGGACAAAACAGAAGCAGAACCAGACAACCTTCTGTTGGTGGCCCGCCCAGCTGGTCCCTTTGCAGTCCTGTACCACATCTGCCAGCACCTGGGAGTGCTGCCCTTGGCCCACCTGGCCAACTGCCCTTGGCTTATGGAGCCATCTTGGCAAGAAATGCCCCCAGAGGTTATACCCCACCCCAGGCATAGCCCGCAGCCAATGACTGAATGATATGGGGTCAAGATCCCAGCCCCACTGCCTCAAGATGGGACAACACTGTGACACATCCCCCCTCCAGCGGCCTCTGGATATCAGGCCAAAACTGCACTTGAGTGGAAGCCAGAGTGCACTCAGCTTCTCCCCTGTCCAACCCTTCCTCATTCACTTGCTTAGTCATTTCTCCAGCAACACTCGAGAGAGCCCTTGCACAAGCTCAGCTTCCAGGCGGCCAGACCTAAGACAGAAGGCCACACACCAGGAAGGGAAAAAAGTGTGTTTGCGACAGTCCACTGCCTCCCAGGAGCTCTCCTTTCTATCTTGGTCACCTCTCTAGAGTATAACTCTTGCCATATTAAAAATATTTCATATATCATGCATAATCACAGTTGGAGGAAGCAGTGACTGCAAAAAGTGTCCTGCCTTAGTCAGTTAAATTCCTTCCTTGCTGATCAAGGATGCATTGCTCAATTATCGATACATCCTGTACGTTACAGGCTATGCTGATGTAACTTCAACTGCACGTTAGGCTTTCACTGGGTTAGCGGACCATTTAACTTCTCCCTTGTTAGTGGTCTCCCTGCCTTCTGTAGAAAAGACAAATGACCAACCAAAAAAGTATAGAAAAGGTCAGGAAAGTAGAAAGTATGGCCATATTTGCTGGGACAATGTATGAACCGTGATTCAGCTACATCATCCCCTCAGTGAGAAGGCTAACAGCAGAAAATACATTCTTTCACATTCTAGCAACTCCTAAGTCATTTAGACTAAACAAATGAAAACTCCGAACACCAAACCAGCCTTGACATCTACTGCCCCAAGCCTTCCTTTTACAGCTGAAACCCTGGGTCTCCTAAGTGAGGAATTGCTAATGGGTGACACTGGTCCACACTGGTATCTAATATTTTTTAAATATTTGATCCCAAAGGGATCATGCCACCAATTGGTGAGATGTGATTTTACTCTCAAAATTCATCAGAATGCATAAAGGTGGCAGTTACTTTCTCTTTCATATCAAGAGCAGGAAGCTCATAACTGAGACTTTGGGCTGTGGAGGGGCACCTGGGTGGTGCAGTCAGTTAAGTACCTGACTTTGGCTCAGCTCATTATCTCATGGTTCCTGAGTTCAAGCCCTATGTTGAGCTTTGTGCTGCAGTGCAGAACCTGGAGCCTACTTTGGATTCTGTGCCTCCCTCTCTCTCTACCCCTCCTCTGCTTGCACCCTATCTCTTTTTCTCTCTCTTTTAAAAATAAATAAAAATTTTTAAAAATATATTTTTTTAACTTACACATGAGAGGGGTGCCTGAATGGTTCAGTCAGTTTAGCATCTGATTTCTGCTCCAGTCATAATCTCATGATTCTATTCTCGGTTGGTGAGTTCTGCCCTGTTTCAGGCTGTGTGCTATCGCTGTGGAACCTGCTTGGCATTCTCTCTCTTCCTCTCTCTGCCCCTCCCCTGCCCCCTCTCAAAAATAAATCAGTAAAATTAAAAAAAAAAAAGTTACACTTGAGCCAGGTGAGCACACATTCCCAGTTCCAGTACCACACACGCCATGGCTTTCCCTTCCTGTGTGAGACAGAGCGTGAGGATGGGAGGGGCAGAGAGAGAGGGAGACACAGAATCTGAAACGGGCCCCTGGCGCTGAGCTGTCTGCACAGAGCCCTACGCAGGGCTTGAACTCACAAACTGTGAGATCATGACCCGAGCTGAAGTCAGACACACAACCAACTGAGCCACCCAGGCGCTCCATGGGCTTTGCTCTTTAAAACAAAAGCCAGGAAGAGGTGACAACTTCCTCTGTCACTTTCAACCCTGCTGGTGATATCCCGAAGGATATGGAAGTAACTGCATATGCATGGGAGAGAAAGGGGAAACAAATTAACCCAAATTGATATCTCAAAATACATCTAGCTACACAGTCAAAATACATTAATTCAAAAGGTAAAAATGCACCACGTGGTCTGTGACTTTGCCCTCAGTACCTGCATATGAGTTTCTGTGGATCGTGCCGCTTACACTGTGCAGCATCGGACTGTCTCAAGCAGATGGTGTGGACCTGAACCCTGTGGCTCACACTTAGTAGATTATGAAGAGATACAGACACCCAGATGGAACCACACTGTTCCGCTCAATCCCATTTTCTGTTAAAAAATATAATTTTCTATTCCATTACTTTAATATAACCAATCTGCCATTACTTAATTTCTTTTTAACTGTCAGTTAGAAAAAGATTTTAGAAGCAAGAAACCTTAGGTTCATACCTCCAAAAGTTTGATTCTACCTTTCTTTGATGTCAAAACCCCTACAGCCCTTTCCAACCTGAAGAAAGTTGCTTCCCCCTTTTTAAAAAGGCAAGATTTCATTGCAAAGATGATTACCAGAAGCATTAACTGATTACTGAGTCATTAATCATTACTCTAGCAAATTTCCAGTTTTATTCCATAATGACCTTCAAGCTTTAAGGAAATGGTGTCCTTTTTTATGCAGATCAAATTGCAATAGTTTTATACAGCAAAAATGGTTAATTACAGATTTTCTAACAGCATCACACAAGATATTACCGACACACGCATCAAACTGACTTTTTTTTTTTTTTTTAACTTTTCAGCAATTTTGCCCTCTTAGTCCTTGTCAGCCAGCGAGAAGCATGTGGAGCACTGGCATGTGGCAATACCCAAACCAGACCCTGCTGACTGAAGGGAGCACGGAAGGGCTGGTAAGGATTCTAATATTTAAGCACAGCAGGGGAATGCTAGAGCCCCTACGGAGCGCCCACAAGATGTGACAGGATTCCCTGCATTTCCTGATGAAAACGCAGCCTCCTCCAACCTCAAATATCCTCCAACCTCAAATACATAATCCTTCAAGTATTACGAAAGCTCCTACATTGGCCTTTTAATGTTGCTGACGTGACCCATCTGCCCCCTTCACTGCAAGGCCAACCCATCATGCTGCTCCATCTTGGACTGGGAAGGTTAGACTCAGAGCCAAATTCCTACGTTCATTAAGAACAAACCTAAAAGGTCCAATCACAGCAGAGTGCCACAGATCAAAAACCTTGGGATATAAATAGGACCTTCCGGCAAACGTAGTCCCAAATCCCACCTTCTCCTGTGGATTGGGTCCAATCTTCTCGTCTTCTTTATTCGCCCTCTCGAGAGGCAGAGTGCAGGTTCTAGGTAGGGTGGCCAGCTGGCCAGTGAGTGACTAAGGAATAGAGTTCCCTGAGAACTGCCTTTAAGGCTACAAATAAAATGAATTCTTATCAAAATCTTTAAAGTTCCATGGAAAAACCTTCCAACAGGATCCTTTCCTTATTCAGGACATGTTTGTCTGTCTGTGTGTTTTATACCCTACGGAACTAGAGGCTATTATCCAACGATGCTTATAAACCACAGGCTTTTTACCCAATTTCTAGGTAACTAATGCCCTTTTGTGAGTTGTTTGCTTGCCTGGAAGACAGAAAAATGTGAAATCTTTGAAGTCTTAGAAATAGGCATTTACCAAATTCTCTCCATTTGTTTAAGCTTATTTACTGTTTCATTTAAAAAACTTCCTAGTGTAACATTCCAGAAACCCCCCCCCCCCAACACTGTTCTCTAAGCACGTGTCTTAGCTGTCGAAAGGAAGAGAGTGGCTTAGGCAGGAAGCCTGAGCTGAGGGAGGCCTGGCCTGTTTTCACTTACGAACTCTCCTCCACCAGGGAGCTGATGGAGAGGCAGGACCATAGGACTTCTTGAGGCATCAATCTGCTTGGATTAATGTGTTACTACTACCCAGAATCTGAATGTGTAGTGTAAGAGCCTGCATTTGGGGAGAAAATGCCATGTGTGTCTGCGTATGCAGTGTAGATTGACAGGGAAACCAAGGCAGCCATGTGTTGACTTTACAGAGCCTGTCTGGGTGCTATAAATCACCAGTTCACACATGTTACTTAGAAGATCTGTTTGGAGGGGATGCAAGCATTATGACAGTATTAGAAGCAAGTCCCCTTCCAGCGAATTTTACACCTAGCCCATTGAATTAATGATATATAAATCATTTTCAGGTCTCTTAGTTGTTTGACTTAACATGTTCCAAAGTTAATGTTATTTGCATATATCAATATACTCTTAGAAAGCCCAACAAAACTAACTGAAAAATCTTTTAAGGCTTTGAGAGAGAGAGAGACAGACAGAGCACGACAGGGAAGGGGCTGAGAGAGAGGGAGATACAGAATCCCAAGCAGACTACAGGATCTGAGCTCTCAGCTCAGAGCCCAAAGCAGGGCTCCAACTCACGGACCACAAGATCATGACCTGAACTTAAATCGGACACTTAACAGACTGAGCCACTCAGGTGCCTCAACTGAAATTTTCTTAGAATTAATAAATTTAAGTGTCTAACACAAAATATATATGCAAGATTTAATAGATTGCCTACCTAGCTGGAAAAAAAAAACAAAAAAAAAATAAAAGGAAAACTAAGTTAACATATAAAGGAAAGCAGTAATATGCAATTCTGAATAATTTCGTGAGAACTGTGAATATCCTTATGAAGAAAACTTCCAGACTTTATTGAGGAATGTTAAACACTTTTGGCTAGATGAAAATATACATACGACATAACTGGGTGGAAAAAATGAGTATTCTAACAGGGCCAAGTGAATGTGAAGATTTAATGCACTCTAATCAAAATACCAATTTATTTTGCAGAAATTGATGAAGTAATCTCAAACTTTGTCTGGAAGAGAAAATAGTAAGCAAGAATAACTAAGAACTGACAACAAAGTGTCATGTACACCAGCAGAAATGAAAATGTAACATGACGAAAATTAGTTATGGCATTAATTAGTGCCCATTAATGCCCATAATTAATGCCACGCTCAAAAATGTCAAAATAATCAGACAGAATTGAATACATACCCAAAACAGACCTACTCTCTGTACATTATTTAAAATGCGTATTTATCACTAGACGTACCAATGGTGCAAGGTGCTGGGACAACTCGTTTAAGTCCCTTTCAGTCTATGACTTACGGTCACTCAATCTTAGGCACACGCTTCCTATCATTTGTTAATTTCCTACAATCCCAGGACTGCTTTCTCAAAATAATTCCCAGAAAAATTTCTTCCCCAATCAGATGCAGCCACCTAATATTTTCCCCTCAAAAGTAAGTGAGAAAATCAGACCTAAACATAGTGTGGCCTCAGTTTTGATAGTAAGGGTGTGAGCAGAGGCAGCCAACAGATTCCCCACCTGGCCGTGTCTGGGGCACAGCTCTGAGCATGGTTGCTGGAAGTTCTCCCTATGGGCCACCCCAAATCCCCAGACTACCATGTGTCTGTGTAAGCTAGCCAGGCTGGATTCTATTGCTTCAAACCAAGGTGCTGATAAACACTGGTCACTGATTTTGAGAAAAAGCTCTGCAGCACATAAAGAAACTGCATGCAGATCAAGGAATAAATCTGTTCTGAGTCAGACCATTTTTCAAATCTAGAAAAGAAAATACATAGATGAACTCTGGATGGAAAACGACTCTGAAAAGACAGAAAGCAAAAAGGTGAATAAGAACAAGAAATCTATTTTAACACTTAAAATGTTACACTCCTAAACTGCCGAGGGTGGGAGATACAAAAAGGCTTTTATGTATGTATTTGCTTGTTTACAGATTCCTTTAAAAGCTCGCTAATATTTTTTTAAGTTTATTTATTTATTTTGAGGAGGGTAAGGGCAGAGAGAGAGAAAAAGAGAAAATCTCCACCAAGCCCCATGCTGTCAGCATGGAGCCCAACATAGGGTTCGAACCTACAAAGTGTGAGACAAAGACCTGAGCCAAAATTAAGAGTCAGATGCTAACCAACTGACCAACCAGGTGCCCCAAAATCTCACTAGTATTTTTAAAAATACAGTGAAGGTAAGGCATTTTTAGCTATTAGGTTGGTGAGATTTTATTAGTAATAATATTCAATTCTAATACAAATGTCTTCATTTACTCAATTGGCAGGAAGGTGAATTGGTACAAACTTTCTAGAATACAATTTCACAATATGTATATTAAAGGTCTAAAATACTTATGCCCTGCAAAAAGCTATTGCTTCTTCTCAGAATCTAAATTATTTATGTTTTATTACTTTTATAAGCAGAAAAACAAAGGTATTACACAAGTAGTAATATCAGAAAAGAAGCTACAAGGAAATCTTCCAGCAAGACTGCTTTAACATAACACTGCCTGCCCCCATTTAGAATTACATATGAATGAATGTCCAAGTCAGAAGCTTATAAAAGCAAGGTAACGTGGGGCACCTGGGTGGCTCAGTTGGTTAAGCATCCAACTTAAGCTCAGTTCCTGGTATCACAGCTGGTGAGTTCAAGCCCTGTGTCAGGCTCCTTGCTGACAGCTCAGAGCCTGGAGCCTGCTTGCAGTTCTGTCTCCCTCTGTCTCTGCCCTTCCTATGCTCATTCTCTCTCTCTCTCTCAAAAATAAACATTAAAGTTTTTTTCAATAAAAATAAAAGCAAGGTAACTATCCCTCCGGCACGTCAGGAGAAAAATCAGTAAAGATAAGCATATTCTCTCTGGGAATCAGGAAAGAAGGAAGGCATAGGTAGGGGCTCCTGTGCCCCCTGTATTCCAGGAACTTGCAGGGGAAAAAGCAGGGAGGGATTTAAGGTACCCTAAGGATTTTCTCCAGTCGTAGACAGGTATTTGACTCACACTGCCCAGGAAACTGAATTATTGAGACAAAGTTTTGTCTTCTCTAAGTTAACACTTGTAATAACCCCAGTTATGTACCCCCATCTAAAACCAAGACAACCCCTCCCTGGAAGCTAAAGGCAGAGAAGACCAGGAAGACAAGTGGAAGTCAAGGTCAGAAGGACCACAGGAGTGTCCACGTGAAGACCAGGCGTGTCAGCAGGCAAGGGGGGGGCGCGGGGGTGCCTAGAGGAGCACGTCAGCCAGGGCGATCAGGAAGATTTGAAAAGAGGAGGAAATGAGGTTCTATATTCAAACTGAGAACACCTAACAGTTCTCACTGTACTTACAGAGACTGCACGACAGAACATTTACCATTGGGACTATCATATGGTCATTCTGTGACTCCGACATCCTCTAGGTACACAGATAGCAGCACACCAAGGGGACATGCCCTAGGGCAAGCCCGGATATTTCTTACTGCTCAGACACGCCCACAGTACAGCCTGTGTCTTCGTTCAGTCACAGAAGCTACAGTGTGAGATCCAAAATCTAGTATAAATGGAAGATATGGACTCAAAAATAATACTGGATCCAATGTATCAAAAAAAAAATAGAATGAACAATGGCCACTCATGTGAACTTTCATGAATGGTGCTGACACAGTCACTTAAATCTGGAAGTCACTTCCTTCAGAAACTAGAAACTTGAACACTGGATAATTCTCCAAAGACCTTCAGCAAATTACTAATTCCACTCCCCATGTACAACTCTCTCATATTTATGTTTAACTATCACTCATTTTCTAAAAGGACTCAGACACGTAGGTCAGTCATCTTCAAGACCCCACAGAACATCAGGAGGCGGCAGAGAAGCCTCGGATAAAATGCTTCAAAGGGGCGAAAACCCCCGTGGGGTGTGGGTGCGGCCGGCCAGCCCTGTGCTCTCCAAGTCCTGGATGTGTAGCGTCGGGTTTTCTGACCACACCTTCACCATCAGGAATTACCAGGAACATCTTTAATATCCTCTAAGGACATGAAGACAGAGTCAAGAGGGTTTTGTTTGGTCTTTATTACTCATTCTGTCAATTCTAAGTTTTCCGACTTTGAATCTATCTAAAGCTAGAAACATCATTGAAAATGTAACTATTAACTTTGAGTGGGACTCACCAGGCCTACGGCGATGACCACAAGTGATAAGAAATCAGAGCAGGCACCTGAGGACACACCTGCCAAGTCTAAGAGAAGCAGCAGCAGGCAGATGACCCTCTCCTGACTTGGGGGCGGAGAGTGACAAAAATTGACAATACAGGCTTCTTTCAAGATAGAGCCAACTATGATTCACAATGCCCAAATGAGGCCTATGGGATAACTGGGCAATAATCAATCATCACATTCTTTGTGACTCCCCCAGGAAAGGATTATGGGGTTTAAATGAAGATCTATCCCATAGAGCTTTAAAAAAAAAAAAAAACTAGTTTTAGTATTATTTGTTAACACATGAAATAAAAATCTATGCCATGTACACATACCAGAGTCAATTAATTATTTCATCAGTCAATGCAGAAATCAGCTCAGGTCAGGTCTTTAATCTAACACAAAGGTCAATCCTCATTCAAGGAAGATTTAAGAGGCATATTGGCAGAAAATGCAGGGCTGACTATCAAAATGTCTCTTCCCAAAATACGTACTTCTCCTCTGACTGGACCCTACGCCTCAGCAAGCTACTCTCCATTCCCACTCCCCTCCACAGGCCCCAAAACAAAATAAAAGCTCTGAGGTAAAGGAGACTTATCTTGTTGTCAAGGCCCACCTTAGTATGGATGCTATCTTGCCCTGTTTCCTATTCCAACTAGCTCTTTCAGCTCCTTGAAACTAATTCTCCAGGATCCTGGCTACTCTCAATCTTTCCCCCAAGTCTCCCCAACTTCTGGTCTTAAACTAAGTTCCATAACATTCAAACCACCCTCCGCTGCCAACCAAGCATTTCCCACCACCCTACAGCAACTCCAACAACTGGATTATGGAGGTTCCTAGGCTCCCGCCCAACTCCTGAGCCCACCAGGATGGAGACAAGGCCCCTGGCAGCCTTGCCCCACCCCCATCTGACAGAACCGAGAACCAAGTCAGCTGCACGAAACCCAGACACCCACTAAGGCTCATTCTGAACATAACCTCCCCCATCTCCTATCATACCGGTATGTGAAGAGTAGGGTTCATGCCTCCATTTCCCTGTTGAGCACTCTCAATACACATCAGTACTAAAGCTATGCCCGTCATAGCCTGGGCCTGAGAGCCTGTGTAGTTTTGAGTGGCCTTCTCCCTGTGGGTTGTATCTGGCTGCGTCCTCACTCAGTCCAGATACAAAGAGACAAATTAACTGCCACCGAGCAGCTGCCATCTGGCTGACTTTGGATATAAGCTGCTGAATATCTGTTTTCCTCTCAACCCTACTCACCCTTCACCCTTCTGTGCCTTGCTCTGTGCCCCCCAGGAGCCTGACCTCACAGATCCCCTCACTGCTGTCTTCAGACCAGGCTTGACCAGTGAGAGCCAGCAGGAGAGGGTAGGAGGAAAGGACAAGAAGTCAGTGTTTCACCTCTCCTGCTTCTATGGTCTGAATATCTGTGCTCCCCTGAATTCATAATGCCCGACGGGATGGTATTACCAGGTGGGGCCTTTGGTCACGAGCCTGGAGTCCAGATGCGTGGGGTTGACGTTCTTATCAAAACAGCCGGAGAGAGTTCCCTCGCCCTTCCACCATATGCAACATGAGGAGAAGTCTGCCATCCTGAAGGCGACCCTGCCCCCAACCAAGCTGGCACCCTGATCTTAGACTTCTAGCCTCTCAAACTGTGAGAAATTTCTGTTGCTTCTAAGCCATTCAGTCTGTGGTATTTTGTCACAGCAACTTGAACAGACTAAGACACCCTCTTGGTTGGAGCCCTATGATCCCAACACAGGCCAGGAAGCCCCTTCCCTACACCTACCACTCTCACTGGGTTGCAGGAATATCATCTCTAGATTCATTTCTTCAGACATACAATGGAAACAGCTCCCCGCTGTGGCTAGTCTCTGAGTACTGAATCCTTTGTTGGCTCCCTTAGCCTGGTCCACACCTAAGCTTCCCCTTCATCTTCACCTCTTGAACCATATGAACTGGATTGTTTCTTACAAGGTCACTAACTCGTACCTACAACCATGTCATCTCCTGCCACCCCACCTTCCACGTGCCATGTTCTCATCCACTTCCTTTCACATCTGCCTGTGGACGGGATTCCTGGCTTCTGTGTCCCAGCCATGCTATACCCACCTTAGGCATTAGGCTGTGCTTTGTCCAGGACACTACACGGAGGTCCCTGTACACTTCAACTACATAAGCAAGACACCCATAACTTCGGTGTCTGCCTGAGCCATTGCTGACCTGTGGCCATCCCAATGCACACTGGGCACACACACCGTGGTTCTGATCCACCTTCCGTCTCCATTAGTACAGCAGGTGTAGCTCACTCTGGGTTCCTCCCCTTGCAGTGAGACCCAGCTCTAACCTGTCCACTAGGCTGCAATTGCTACTCAGAGTCTGGGCTGCTGCAAATGTGACTCCCCATCCTAGAACTCTGCTCCGCTGGCTCTCCTCTTTGCAATCCACTGTAGTCCCAGCTCTGCCAGGGGGCACTCTTTATCCCTTTCCATCTCTCCTCCACCTCTCTCCCACCTGGCCTCATTCCTCATCTTCCTGCTGTTGTTGAAGTGCTAAGACTGCCCAATAAATAATGGTCCTTCATCGGAGGACCCTCAAATTCTGGAAGATTCCATATTAATAAAAGTGAGCTATCTGGGGGATATGTAAAAGCATCATGGTTTGGGGTGACTTCAAAACTTCCAGTAATAGTTAACTCTGAGAATTTGAGGTTTGGAGGACTTAAAAACTTCTTCTTGCTACAGAGGTCTTAGTGACTAACTGCTAAAGGCCTCCCTGGTCCAGCGGCTGACCTCACCCTCTAGGAGGCCCACTACTCTCTGGTAGTGTCTATCCCAGCAAAATACAACTTCTCGCGCTCCCTGAGAGCCTGTCTCTTTGCTCTCCAAAAAGCCACTCCCTTTCTGCTGAGCCTCCCAGCCCTCCCTCTCCAAAACATCACCTCTCATGCTTAATAAATTATTCTTACATCTTCCTCCAAAACTCTTCCTCTTTTCCCCTCGCTGCTTTCATTTACATACTGATGTCAAAAGGAGGTGGGGGTAAGGGAGGGCTTTAGCCGGGAGGGAAGAAGATACATTACCTCCCAGGCATTTTACTAATAGGGCCTTTTTTTTCCTCCTCCTTTCAAAATTTGAAGGGAGCTCCACAAGCTGGAACAAATTTCTTTCAAGCCTGTTTAGCCTTTCTTGTGCTTTTTCCATTATCATTTTTATAGCGGAGATTTTAGTGAGGATTCACAGTGAGTCATTTTATGAGGCAGCTCCATCCGTACCATCTGCAGGCATGACTTTCCCATCACTCTAGACATTACGTATCTCCTTATGGCAGCCCGGACAGGGGGTGGAGACTGCCAAGCCAGGTCACATGCCAGGAGTCCATCACTCATCTGAAGGGGCGGGAGGGTCTGCTTACAATTAGATTCAACTCCTGGTTCTGGAAGATATGTCCCTCTGGCTTCAAATTCTTTCTTGCCAGCTCCCTGCTGGGACCAGGGGGAGCTGGGGTCCTGTCTTCTTGGTTTCTTTCCCTCTCTCCATCTGACCTCCATCTCTCTCATTCTCCATCGTCCCCAACCATCTTCTCATTCTCCATTGCCCCCAACTGTCTTCTCCTCTTCCCATGATCCATCTCTGTCTGTCTTATATAACTCCATTTCCTTCTCCTTCTCCATCTTTCTCTCCTTCCATACCTCGACCGACTCTCTTCCACTTGGCCTTGCCCTTCATCTTCCTGCCTTTGTTTTTCTTTTCTGTCCTTCTCACCATCTCTGGCCCTTTGCAAAGAAAATCTTCATGTCACACCAACAGGGTTCCTCACAATGTAACCAGAATGCCAGGATAAAGTAAATTTAAGTCCATCTCCCCAGGAAGAGAATCTCTCATTTAAAAATCATCAGGTCTTGTGTATAACACTAACTGGTGGGCAAAATATATGTATGCCTTTAGGAGTAGAGTAAGAAAGCCATGGTAAATTTGGGGAGCAGTTGCCTCTGAATAAGGAAGTCGGACTCCTCAAAACAGTCATTTGAAAGCTATTAGTCACTAATATAGCCCAATATTTAATTTGGTTTCCATTATTTCAATCATCTCTCTCACCTTCTTGTCCATTCATCATAAAACATCACAGTCAGAAATGAGGGCTTAAGTAGGAACACTCCTGTAAGTCATATTCATTGGCATTTACTTTGCATCTTACTTGTAAAAGCTGCATAAATACATAAAAACTTCTAAATCTTCAACACTGTCAATTCAATTTAAAAGATGTCTAATGCTGGCCAAAAAAAAAATCCATCTTTTAGTAACTAGTCTAGCCATTATTAAACAGATGAATCTACTTTATGATTTTCTTCTGATACCTACGCACAGTAAATCTCCTAAATATCAAGAGAAGTCACAGTGGCTTCTTATTTATTAGCCTCCCAAAGATGCTCATACAGGTTGCATTAAGATCACATCAGAATATAAGAAAAAAAAAAAAAAAGAAAGGCGGGGTGGGAAGGGACTCCTGGGTGGCTCAGTCGGTTAAGCATCCAACTAAGGCTCAGGTCATGATCTCACAGTTCGGGAGCTGGAGCCCCGCAACAGGCTCTGTGCTAACAGCTCAGAGCCTGCAGCCCGGTTCACATTCTGTATCTCCCTCACTCTCAGCCCCTCCCCCGCTCATACTCTGTCTCTCAAAAATAAACATTAAAAATTTTGATAAAAAAAGATCGAATCAAAATCAATACAAAAACCTATCAAATTGGTATCAGTACACATTCAAATTCCTGCTTTGCTAGCGTATCTACGACATCAGTTACTTTACCTCGAAAAGTCTGTACAGTGTACACAGTGATACCCACCCCAGAGGGTCCTCAGGAAAATCTAGTGCAACATTCTGTCATTTTAGTGGAACTTACTAATTAGTGCATGACAGCTCTTTTCTTAATAAGCTACTCTACTAGGTTCTATGGGTTAGGTCCCAAATTCACAAAATCATTCAATTATATATGTAAATGAATGAATAACAGTGTCTTAAAATTATCTGACAGCCTTTCACAAAATACATTCCATTGTCTCACCCTTAGAACTTCAGGGGCGTTAATAGCAAGAGCTATTATCTATTTAGCCAAGTGCTAGGCTGGCTGTTTTACGTGCAGTATTCCACGCTGTCTCACAATAACGTTTTCAAGCACAAATTGAAACCGCAGAAAAGCCTCAACTCAAGTTGAACAAAAATCAAAATGGCTGCTCTGTCGGCAAAGCTCAATCTTACAGTAACCTTTTCCTCTTTTCTGTACACTCCCCCTTTCCCTTCTGAGTCTTTTGTTTCAGCGACTGGGAACCACCCTAAGGACATGACAAAGGAGGCTGGCAGCAAGCACACATCTCCTGTCAAAAACTAGCGAGGTCCTCTATTACCCTGTAAAACTCCCCAGCCCCTTCCTTGGGTCAGGCTTGCAGTTTTGAAGGCGCTAGCCTGCAGCCATCTCCTCTGCCCAGTAAAGCAATAAACTTCTTCTTGTTCCTCTTTACCCCCACCTCTGTCTTCGTGTTCAGTTTTGGCTCCGAAGCATGGAGGTCAGTTTTCAACAACAGTTTCTTCCTCTTTTTTTCACAAAACTGAGGCTCAGACTTGCCTCAGGTCACACGACATGGAGCACAGCCCTCATCTCTAGGCCTCTCTGGGCATAAGAAGGGGGTAAGGTGACCAGTTGGGCTCACAATTAGGACCATGAGAATAATCCTGTTCCCTCCCATTACAAGGTGACTTCTGGACACTGTCATCGCAGTCGTTTTGGCTGAAAGATGCCTGAGCTGGTTGTGGGTTTTTTTTTTTTAAATCTATCAACAATCTAGAAAGCTCAATAGTAGCATCTACATTTTCTACAACAATAGTGCAGCCTCCACATTTCTCCACCATGAGATCCGGCATCAGCTCTGACAAGGTAGTAAGCCACTTTAAATGGACCCTGGAAGACAACCAAGGCACAGAAGACTCCGGAAGAAACTCTGACCTCCTCCCACCAACCGCCTAAAAGAATTTAGACAGAGGACTTGTTCCAGGAAAAGAGCGCTCACCATAGATAATGACATTATAATACAAAGTAGGGTTAGAAACATGGAGGCATTTGGCCAAGTCTGTTTGTTAAAATTCCTCTCTATGCCCCATTGTTTCTGAGCGGCATAGAAAACATTTGTTTACCCAACATGGACTCTATTTCGACTTCCCATGAATTGTACTCCTTCCCTTTGAAGTCCCAAGCCCCCAGCCCCCTCCCCTCAGTTCATGATGAAACATGTACCTCATTTTGCCTGACTGCCTTTACCACCTCACAGCTCTGTGGCTTCCCCATATGTACATAATTAAATGTGATTTTCTTCTGTAACTACACGCATACACACAGCGGAGCCTGAGCTCTGGGTGTGAATCCCAGCTCTGCCTGCGAGCTCTGTGCCCACGGTAACACCCCATCACTTCTCCAAGCCTCATTTCCTCAACTTTCAAATGTTAAAATAGGACTTGTACAAAAAGCTGAGGCTTGAGCTGAATGACTTCTGTAAAACTAACTTTCACACAAATGAAAGAATATTTTTATTTACCAACACAGTTCTTCTAGACCATAAAAAGCAGCATAGAAAAGCTAAGATGCCCTGAGTGGGGCTAAAAGGTAATTGGTCTGCAGGCCACTTGGCAAGAGTGGCAAGAACAACTCATCTGCCATCATCTGCCATATAAAATTCCCCCAAGGGAGCGAGGATGGTAAAAATTCTGATAACACACTAGTAAGAAACAGAATGTACACATTCATTTATGAACGAAAAAGAAGGTTAATTCCTGACAGGAAAAATAAACCTATACTTTTTCTAGACATTAACATTTTTATACACCTTTATCTGTACATTGACATCGCATTGTAATTTATGGAGTTTAACCTGCAATTTACTCCAAGGCCTAGAAAAAGAAATGGAATCTAAGACTTTGGTGAAGTTTGATTCTCTTTGCCCAAAGGAGGTTCATGTCCATCAGCAAACTCTGGTGACATCTCGAGCATTTGTCGATTCACCTGGCAGCACTTGGGGTGGGGAGAGGAGGGTAAGTCGTTCTTCCATAAGCCTTGTCTCTTCTCTATTGGGACCTCCAAAGGATCTGGGGTTCAACAAATGCTTTTCTGGGCCCTAATGGTGCATTTCCGTTTTGTCATCACCCACTCAGGATTCAACAAAGGTGAGATCATAGAGGAGGAGACCAGCACGGAGGCGGGTCTTCTATGCTTCTGTTGGATCCGGATGGCAAGATTTGCTCCCTAAATCATTTCTCATTACAAAGTAGTTGAACTGGGAAGAGGACGAAGAAAAAGAGTGAGCCAATAACCAGATGAATTCCTGGAAAACTGTTCTCGGATGGCGTCAGCTGGTGGTGGGAAGATGTGCCTCCTGGAATCCCAGAAGCTGATCCACAACTCTCTGCGTGTCCTGGACAAAAGTTCCGGAATTCTTCTGAGTTCACTGTTCTCAACTGCAAAATTACAGGATTTAACAAAATGGCTTCTTTCTAAGTCCAAGAGTCTGTATAGTAATTTGGGGGAATCAACTGGATTAAACAAAACTAAAATATTTTTATTTTTGATCAGACCCATTTTATTATTTACTCCCAGAGAAAGAGAAGATTCCTCCTTTAAAAAATAGATTAAGAAAAATAAAGTGTCAGCTCTAGAGAGGTAATGCTGATTTGCTTTTCATCTTATGTACTCCAAGATGGACCTGAGAATGACAACACTGAGTGTAATCTAACAATGCAATGAAACACGGATTTAAAAAGCACCTATGCTCTGGCTTCTCTTCAGATTGAATAAATCTTTCGCTTTTTAAAAAGCACCTGACACATGTCAAACCCAAACAAATGTTATTTCCCCTTATACAATCTTTCCCAGGATCTTCAGGGTATTCCTGAAACTGAAAAAATAAAAGCTGCCTAAATATCTGCTTCTAGAAGCATCTCACCCAGGCAGTGCCAGCAGTAACAAAAGAAATCCCAATTTTAATGCAGTGTTGTAGACACTCATTGCTGCTTTGCCTACTGGCACAGAAACTGTGATCTGATACTTGGGGCATCATCTTTCCTTTGCAAAAGAGGAGCTCTGGGGTCTTGGTTGAGCAATAGCAAAATTGATAGTCTCCAGAATGGCACACATGATTAAAAGAAAACCAGTTTAAGTGAGGAGAGTTTCTTTCTGCCTTGGGGGTAGTCTTACAGCCTTTCTTTCTGTCCAAACCAAATTGCCCTCGTAGGAAGGGTAGGAGCATGACATGGGAAAAGACTATACAAAATTAGGGCCACTTTGGAGACCGGGTATACTAAACCATGAGCTCCTCCTGCCCCAGGAGAGAAGAACACAAAGCAGAAATCAGGACAAGGTCTTCTGATAGCTCCTGCACTGCAACAATGATATAGTTCAGTATCAGAACCTTCACAGCAAAAATTTCAGGCCAACTTATTCACCAGGGTAACGAATCACAAAGTCTTGAAGCCAGTTCCAGATGGTTTCTCTCATTCTTGGACTCAGAATCAGAATCAGAAGCAAAGATTCATGGTCCTAATGGAACCAGTATATGAATGATATAATGTTAATAAGAAATGCAAAAGAACAATAGAAAAGAAAGCAGCCTCCTAGTACACTGGCTTGTGGCCCAGGTCAGACATACCCATTTTTTAAATGTGTGTTTATTTTTGAAAGAGAGACAAACAGACAGAACATTAGCCGGGGAGGGGCAGAGAGAGAGGGAGACACAGAATCTGAAGCAGCTCCAGGCTCTGGGCTGTCAGCCCACACAGGGCTCCACACACCATGAGATCATGACCTGAGCCGAAATCAGAAGCTTGACCAACTGACCCACCTAAGTGCCCCCAGACATAACCATTTATAACAAAAATGAAGAAGTCTACACTCTATGCTAAAGTTGTCCAATTGATGAAAGATGTCAGTTAACCAAGGCTCCTTTCCTTGGCAGAGGCCAGAAAAGGAGCAGCCTGTCACCCTCTTTGTCACCCACACTGAACCCTCCACAGCCCCACGCAGTTCCAGGAGACTGCACCCTGGACACGAGGACACAACAGAACTGGTTCAGATCGACACTCCATGAAGGTCACAAGATCACAAATGGCTCAGGGGAAGCCAGAAGGTAACAGCCCAGAGAAGACAAGGGATTCCCTCACCAAGACAGGACCCCTTGCTTTTCTCAACATAAATACTCCATGTTTATTGCAGCATACAGAGAGACAGGCCAATGGTGTAAAAAAATCAAAGCCACCCACATCCTCACCACCCAGAAATAAGCATCTTGGCATGTTTATATATGCCCTTCTAGAATTCTTTCCCAAATACGTATGTATACGTGCATTTTATAAAGACAGAATCTTAACATATGTATGTATAACTCACTGTTTGGACTTAGTAATACCTAATATTCTATAGTACTTTTTAAGGCATCAAATCCCGGGAGGACCTGGGTGGCTCAGTCAGTTAACTGTCTGACTTCTGCTCAGGTCATGATCTCACGGTTCATGAGTGCGAGCCCCGTGTCAGGCTCTGTGCTGACAGCTCAGAGCTGGAGCCTGCTTCAGATTCTGGGTCTCCCTCTCTCTGCCTCTCCCCTACTCACACTCTTCCTCTCTCTTTCAAAAATAAATAAATATTTTAAAAAATTTTATACATAGACTTAATAGACCAAATCCCCCATTTTGGCACAGAGAGTTCCCAAACTTTTCTGTTACAATGTGGCGATACATACATTTGCGTGGCATTAATTCTGGAAGGATATATACAAAAAAATATCACACCATGATCAACATATTTGAACATGTATCTATTCGATGAACATCCTTTTTCTGACTCCCTTTCTTTAAAATATTCCAAGAGGTAGAATTACAGATGCCAAGTCTACGCACATTCTTAAAGCTACGGAGACTTATCCCCAAACCACAGTGCATTCTTCTTTAAGGGAGCCCCTGTGCTTGGCGTGGGGGCATACGGATGCCCGGGACAGAATGTCAAGTGGCATGCAAATCCCAACTGCCAAGAAGCCAATGGAAAACAAATTGGAACACTTTCTAAAGCATTAAGGTGATTATTGCTTAGTGCCCAGAGATCTTTCAGCAATTTCATATAAAATATTCCTTTGTGTCAGACCCATAACCACCTTTTCAGAATTGCGCCGTGGAGAGCCGTCGCTGCGTGTTTGGTGTGCGGGGCATAAATCTCTCAGATCCACGCTGCAGCCTGGAGAGCGTCCCTCCTGCAGGAGAGGCAGCCGGGCAGCTGAAAAGCATATGTTCTAGTCGTCCCCTCTCACCTCCCTCCCCGCGCCCTCCCCCGGCTTCCTTCCACCTTTGGGCCTACATATTTCTCCTTGATAAATGCTTTCAGAAAGAAATATTTTACAACATGCTTACCTATGCAAATCTGTCTTTCAAAACCATGCCCGTCATCAGACCTAAATGCACAGACTGTGCTTACCGGATGCCTGGAGGGAATGTGGGGATGGCCCAAGCTGTGGGGATGGGGTGAGTGTAGACTAGTGCCCAGTGCCTTTCTGGCCTCAGCCGGTTGAGCAGGGGAGCAGAATGAAGTTACTTTGCCCTTCACTTAATGACCTGTATACACAGAGACCAGGTGACAGACAGGTGGATCAGACAAGAGTCATCTCCCCAAGAAGCTGGCCTGGATGCCGACGCGTGCAAGGGACCTTTCTCTCTGTCCTAATGTGCTCCGTCATCAGAGGTGACACCTCTTCCTTCACCAGGAAAGAAAGAATCTAAGTACAAACAGCTTCCCAAACCCTGAGCTGAGGAGTCTAGTGCCTCCAAAAGCAGCCAAGAGTCTCCATTCATGTTTCCTGTTGTCTGCATCCCGACTGGCTCGGCCACCTCGCTGACGTCACCACACACCGGCTTGTCAGCGTGCAATGTCTGCGGGCACAGTGCCACAGGAAGTAACTGTGCCGTGATTTCCACTGCGGTCTGCTGGCCAATGCCAGTCCATCTGCAAGCACTGGAAATACATCCTGAGACCTGAGTCAGGAGGGCTATTGAAAGTCCCTGTCTATGCGGGACCTGGGGTATTGGAAGAAGGTCCCCTAAATGCCGTGTGCTTCGGCCAGTGCCTGGGGTCACTCTGAGTTTATCACAGCCCTTAGATCATCAGAGGCCAGAAGCAGCTGCCAAGGGTGGAGGTGTTCATTAGGAATCAGCAAGGGCTGTGGCGATGTTATGGCCGCTGTCCACAGTTGGCCCTTTCGTGGCAGTTGGAAAAGTGGGCAAGTCCAGGGGCTCTGCAGGCTGCTCAAAACAGACTCCGTATCCCCACCACGTGACCTCTCTCCAGCCAGGCTTTCAGAGGAGAATGCTCCTCTCTCTCCAGAGTAACTACACGTTTATCAGGGAGATGCCCACACTCAGACCAGCGTAGGTCCCTAAGCCCCACCCCGAGGCCCAAACCCACCAAGGAGTAGACAGCGGTTGCTACAGCCAGATCAGATGACGGCGATCACATCTACAACAGCAATGGCACCTGAGATCCGAGGAGGGGGGGGGGGGGTTGCTATGTACCACCGCACACTTCTTTGTAATGCAACTGTACCCAACGTGAAGCTGGCATTATCGGTCCTCCTTTTACTGGTGACTGTCAGAGGCTCAGAGACGCTACAGTGACTCCCCAGATCACACAGCTAGTAAGTGGCAGAGAAGGGTTTGAATCCAGATCTGACGCTGAAGCATGGGAGCTTAGCCTCTGTAGCAGGCACACACCTGCCTGCCCATTTAGACCTAAACACCACGGTACTAGTGGCATTTATGAATAAGAGAGGACAAGGACACTCAGTTATTCTCATGTTAACAATCCGCCGTCCCTAGCTAGTTCACTCAGGCCCTAACCCCAGCAGTATACTGGACCCTATCATTTGAATGCTCCCCCAAATCCACACCACCACCTAGTATGGACCAGACAAAATCATCTTCTTTCATCCATATCATTTCTTTCTTGGAGTGTGACCATGGAATCACTGTTTCCACACCAACTAGGTATAAAACTGCAAAATCATGTTTATTAAACCCTTCTTCCTCACCTCCATGCAGTCAAACAAATCCTGTCTTTTCTCTTTAAAATGGTTCTTCGAGACAGGTGGTCATTACTTCCTTATCTATAGCCTCAGAGCTGTGCTCTCTGCCTCCAGGTTCCAGCCCCTCTAACCCATCCTGAAAAAGCACCTCCAGAACAGACTTCCTTCGGCAGCACTTCTGCCCTGTCATACCTTCCCACAGTCCTACAAGATCAAGGCTAAGTTCATTTGTCTGGTTATCAAAACCGCCCATAACTGGCCCCATCCAACCTTCCACCACCCCTCAAAGTCACCCTCTGTCCTGGTCAATGAGACTACCTCCAGCATGCTCGAGACAGTGGGTACTCTGTCTCCCGTGCATTCCCTCACATCGACCCCCCTCAACAAGACGCACCCCATCTATCTGTACCAGTCCAATCCACCCACTGTCCAAGTCCCAGGGCAGGTCCTATTTCCTCCATGAAACCTTTCTTTTTCCACACCATCACTGCCCCGGCTCTTCTCTGATCAGGACTTCTGGTATACTTGGCACAATTCATCATGTGTGTGCTTTCTCACATCCTTCACTAACTACTTCCTCATTTCTGGTCTTCTTCAAAAACAAAACTACATCTTTCATTTCTCAGTACATACTTACTAATGAAGTGATCAATAACCCTGTTTTCTTATGATTACACAAATTTTAAATTATTCCATTTCACAGAGAACTCCATCCACAGCCTCAGTCAAAATACCCATTTCTAAATTAACTGTGATAAAGTCAAGACAGTTTCCCTGAATCAAGAGGCTTGGCTTGACTTTCTGTGAAACAGACCTTAGCCTTGAGTAGACGTTAAGTTAAACTGAACCAGATAAAGGACAGAGCCACTGAAAAAGCCCATTCAAGGCAACTGGGGCCTGTGTCATCAGAATCATGGTGCCCAGATGATCTTAAAACAGTCTGCACCAACAGAGTCACAGCCTGGGTGAGACAGGCAACTCTGAATGCCCCGTTCAAATTCTGTGTACCATGTGGCCAAGCTACTGATGGTCCATTGCACTGGCTAAAACTAAAGAAGGGATATGGAAATGATTACAAAAGAAAAATAATCAAAGGAATCAGTATGTTCAGAGGACTGATAGAACGGACATTCTAAAAAAAATTTTTTTAACATTTATTCATTTTTGAGAGACAGAAACAGAGCATGAGCAGAGGAGGGGCAGAGAGAGGAGAGGACACAGAATCTAAAGCAGGCTCCAGGGTCTGAGCTGTCAGCAGAGCCATATGCAGGGCTCGAACAAGAACTTTGAGATGACCGGAGCTGAAGGCGGACATTTAACTGACCAAGCCACCCAGGTGCCCCCAGTAGCATGGACATTGTGGGAAAGACAATTATACGTGCTATGTTTCTCCATGGGGCAGAACCATTAGGTAGAATTTTTAGGTAAGGGGAGCAAATGACCCCACTTTTACCTGTAATAAGTATGTACAAATAGTTATTCCCCTGTCATTCCATGTTCTGGAGCAGATATTAAATATCTATGTTCAGAACACTTGTAAAAGGATTTATACGTTGAGTAGAAGCTACAATGAGGAGAGGTCCAGTAAAGGCTCCAATATCTTCCTTGCTTCTTTGTTTTCTCATAGTGTGGAGATCCCAGATTTCTCTGGTCTCCTAAGAATATGAGAGTCATTTAATTTCAGTCCACACTTCCTTCTTTTCTTTTTTTTTTTTTTTAGTGTTTTATTTATTTTTGATACAGAGAGAGACAGAGCATGAGAGGGGGAGGGGCAGAGAGAGAAGGAGACACAGAACTGAAAGCAGGCTCCAGGCTCCGAGCTAGCTGTCAGCACAGAGCCTGACGCGGGGCTCGAACCCACGAACGTGAGATCTGACCTGAACCGAAGCCGGAGGCTTAACCGACTGAGCCACCCAGGCGCCCCTATTTTTTTTTTCCACACTTCCTTCTTTTCTGAACCAGCCACAGTGAGGTCTCCAACCACAGAAAACTCCAGTGCCCACAGGCAGGCAGCTCACTGTGTATATCAAATGGAGGGAAAAAATGATGCAAGAGTAGAGAATCCAGGATAGAACTAAGAAGTCCATATACTGCTCAAAGGTATTCAAATTACCATTATTTAAAATACTGTGCCACTTCTCAGGATGTGCACTGGGTGTTACATGGAAACCACTTGACAATAAAGAAAAAACTAAACATTAAAAAAATTAAAAATAAATAAATAAACAAACTTGTCTGCATTCAACCATAGGCAGGATGTCAAGAAACCTAAAAAATAAATAAAAATAAATAAAAACAAAAATAAAAATTTAAAAAAATAAAATACTAGGCCAGGCAGAATGGGACAACCAGTTTACAACCCCTGAAATAATCAGTACAGAATAAAATATGGAAGGATTTTGATTTGTTTTGTTCTATCTCATTTTTGCTGTGGTCATAGATCATAGGAATATTATTTTCCTAAAAATAAGATTTTGAGTCAGAATAACTGGGTTCAAATAAACAGCTCATCATTTCTAAGTATTTCACTTAATTTTCTTATGTTTAAAACAGGGATAGGGGCACCTGGGTGGCTCAGTTGGTTAAGCATCCAACTTCAGCTCAGATATGATCTCAGAGTTTGTGAGTTCGAGCCCCACATCGGGCTCTGTGCGGACAGCTCAGAGCCTGGAGCCTGCTTCAGATTCTGCATTTCCTCTCTCTCTGCTCCTCCCCCACTTGCACACTCTCTCAAAAATGAACAAATGTCAAAAAATTGTTTTAAACAAGGATAAGAAGTGTATTAACCTAATTAACCTAAAGAGGTTGCTTTGAGAAAATAATGAAATAATGTATATTGTATACTTAGAACAGTGCCTAGATCTCAGTGAGTATTCAAAAATAAAGCTGTAATTGGAAGACTATTCTAAAATGCACCTTTTTTAGAAATCCTTAGTGGTTCAGCTTACCTGAGGACACCATTTCCTAAACCACAGTCCTGGAAAGACTTAAGTGTTCTTAACAGAGAGGTTTCCATGATTAAGTATTTTTGAGAAATTATACACATTAAAGAAGTCGTCTGAAAATTTACAATTATATTAGATAACTATTATCACCAACAACATATTAATTTGGTTTAACTTGTTTGACCACAAAACCTTAATTCTTTGACACACACATCTAATACACAAAGATCTAGTCTTATCATGAGTACACCTTGCAAATAACTTGTTTCCAATTTTCTTTTTTAAAATACTTAACTCTTTCACCATTCACACCCACTTCTACTTCCAAAAATGATTGTAATCAAATGCAATCAAAGACACTCCTTTCTCTCAAGACTGTAATCTTCTTCAATCTTCTTTCCTCACTGGACTTCCTTCCTACTGCAAAACTTCGCCTACTGCAAAACTTTAAAGCCAGTGTGAGCATCCATTTTTCTTTCCTAGCCTTATTGAGAAATAACTGTCATATAACATTGTTCTAAGTTTAAGGTGTATAATGTGATTTGACACACTTTATTTGTGTGTGTTTGTGTGTATTTTTAAGTTTATTTATTTTGAGAGAGAGAACATGAGTGGGGTGGGCAGAGGGTGGTGGAGAGAGAGAGAAGAGAAGAGACAGAGAGAGAAAGAGAGAATCCCAGCACTGAGCCCAATACACGGTTTGAGCCCATGAACCGTAAGACTGTGACCTGAGCCAATATCAAGAATTGGATACTTCATGGACTAAGCCACCCAGGCACCCCCGAAATGTTTTATATTATAAAATGATCACTGCCATGGCATTAGCCAACACTTCCATCCTGTCACATAATTATCATTGTGATGAAAACACTGTACTTGACAATTTTCAAATATATAATACACAACTGTTAACTGCAACCACCATGTTGTGCATTAGACCCACAGAGCTTATTCATCTTCTTACTGGAAGTTTGTTCCCTTTTGATCATCTCCGTGTTTTTCCTACCCTCACATTCTGGCAACAACCATCCTACTCTCTGTTTCTAGGCGTTCAGCTTCTTGAAGAATTCACATGTAAGTGACATCAAACAGTATTTGTCTTTTTCTGTCTGACTTATTTCACCTAGCATGATGCTTTCAGGACCCATGTTGTTGCAGAGGGTAGGATTTCATTTTTCTTATGGCTGAACAATATCTCATTTTTTATATACCACCTTGTCTTCATCCATTCATCCGTTGTCAGACAGAGCTGTCCTGGCTACTGTGAATAATACTGCAGTGGGCACCAGACTGCAAAACCTCTTCAAGATCCTGTTTCCATTTCCTTTGCACATGTACACCAAAGTAAGATTGCTGGATTGTACGGTAACTCTATTCTTAAATTTTTGAGGAACCTCCATATTGTTTTCCATAAAGGTTGCACCAACTCACATTCCCACCAACAGTGCACAAGGCTTCCCATTTTCCCCACCTCCTACTGCCACTCTTGATCTCTCCTGTTTTTGAGGACAGCCCTTCTAACAGGTGTGAGGGGTTATCTCAATAAAGTTTTAATTTGCACCTGATGACTAGTGATGTTGAACATCTTTTCATGAACCTGTGGGCCATTTTTAGGTCTTCTTTTGGTATCCATTTCTTGATTCTGGCTCAGTGGTCTTAAAGTCTACATATTCTCTGCCTAAATGATTACCTCTTCTGCACTACTGAATATCTAAGGATATCTAGGGATTAGTCCCCTCCTGTTCTAAATCCCTGTGCCCTTGACATACCTTTACATGGCCTAATTATTCCAACCAGTGTCCTACAAGTTATAAAACACACAAAAACATTCTGAGACACCTGGTCCCTGACATCATGGAGCTTACTTTATACTGGAGGATCCAGCTCTGATTCTCAGGGGAGAATCAAAAAGACTCAAAATTAACAACCCACTTCTGTGACAAATGATCTGAGAGGTCTCCCTTCGTCTTGAGATTGACTTTCTGCATTTTATGTTCAGTGGGAAGATTAGAGAAAAGATTAATGGCATTAATGAGGCAATGATGACCTCTGTCAGGGGTGACTAACAGGCACGTAAGACCTCCAGGCATCAGTGATATGGCTGAGCCTGTGCTGCATTCCTGTGGGTCTCCATAAGGGGCAGCTTCCTTATAATCACCCAAAACTTGCTTTGCTTCCAAAGGCTCAAGAGAAAACAGTTTGATGACAAGATCTAGAAGTCAACTGTGGAATTAACTGTAAATTTTTAGTTTGGAGCTGTTAGAATAGAGTTTGGGGTGGTCCAGATGGAGTTTAAAGCAATTCCTGTTCAGGTCAGCCTATGAGGCTCCCAGTGTTCTGTGTGTGACTCTGGGGGCTAGTAGGGGGTTTGTGAGGATGTGGGGAGGTTCACCCCTGAGTTACGGGGCAGACTGAGCCATTGAAAATGACCAGGCTCAACAAAAACTACCCTTCGGGGAGTGAAGATGCAATAAAGGTCCTGTGGCTCCCTGTCACTGGGAGAGCTGCACAGAGTGGAGGAAAACCCAGAACAAGAATACTCAGGACTTAGTCACTTCATGTGGGACAGTTATTAAATTACCATTGGAAAAGGTGCTGCACCATTTATGAAGCAGTATCACAAGTACTATTTCTTTCTCACAAGTTTCCTTAGAGTTGAAATTTCGGTCTCCGTTCTACATGGAGATGCCACAGCTCAGAAAGAGAGGTCAAGTGGTTTTTCCAAGATTCCACAGTTCATAAATGGCAGAAATGGGACTCAAACCCATATCCTCCTGGATCCTAATTCCACGCCCTTTTCTTCTTCCTAACACCTGAAACCTCTGCTCCCATATGTGGTAGTACAGAAGTCTACTCAAAAATTAAATGTGAAAAGACAGCAAAGGTTCTCTAGGTCTGCCTAACCACTGGGGTAAGTGACATTCCAGTGTCTGCCATCAGACAAAAGCTCCTAACTGCTCATGGCCCATGCCCTTCTCCAAATCTACCCTGAGGCTCGTGGCAACCTTGTCTGGAGTAAACTCACCATTCCAAACTCACATCAGAGTGGCACATCCAGACAGTGGAATATGATTCAGCACTAAAAACAAATGAGCCATCACACCATGAAAAGACACAGAGGAACCTCAGATGAATATCACTAAGTGAAAGAAGCCCATTTGAATAGGCTACGCACTCTATGATTCCAACTCAGTGACATTCTGGAAAAGGCAAAGCTATGGAAGCAATGGAAATCAGTGGTCATCAGTGTTGGGGGAGGGAGGGGCAGTGAAACTGCTCTCTATCATATTACAAAGGTGGATACGTACCATTGTGTATTTGTTTAAAAACTTGGAGTGAACAACATCGTATAAACCATGGACTCTGGGTGATAATGGTGTGTCAGCGGAGGCTCCTTAACTGTAACAAATGTCTCGCTCTGGTGGGGGGAGAGATGTCAATAGTGGAGTTGGTGTGAGGGTGTAGGGGCAAGAAACATAAGGGAAAATCTCTGTACCTTCCAATTTTGCTTTAGTTCACATACCCTAAGTGTTCCAAACATAGTTAAAAATTCTCCAATGGCTCGCATATCACTTTTTAAACTGAAATTAGTAACAAATAAATAACATTTCAAATTCAAAACACAATCATATTGGAGTCACCACAGAACCTCGTCCTCATTTTTTTTCTAACTAGAAACCTCAGGAAGGGAAAGGGGAAGGGGAAGGTAGGCAAAGGAAACTTCCTACAGTTCCATCTTCTCAAGAACAAGAGGCCATTTTGAGAACCTGTTCCCTGGACTTGCCAAGTGCCTTCCAGTCCAGAAGCTGTACATGAACATCCTAGCAAAAGTGAGTCGCTGTTGTTGGAACATGACCCAAACAAGACACCACTGAGAGGTCTGTGCCCCCCTTCACAGCACCGTCGCAGGCCCCAGGATTAACAGGAGAGTCCAGGGAGCCCTCTTAGGCAAGTGGGAGCACTCACTGCCAGGTGCATGAGGCATCCTGGTCCAGCAGGCATCCGCTTCTCCCATCAGAATATGGATTCTTCTTCTCTTCCCCCCCGCCCCCCATCGACTCCTGGAAAACACATCCTAATGGCTGTGGATGGTGCCCATGAGAGGAGGAGGACGGGGTCACCTTCCTGACCCAACAAGACATCTGTTCACACCTGGCCACGTGAGCCTTGATTATCCGCGACTCAGGTTGTATAACTACAGATGTCTCTAATTTTCACAAAGCAAAGGAGCTCTCGTCTGGAATAAATGAGATAGATAAATTGGAGGGGGAAGGGAAAGAGTCAAAGGTGTCTCCCCCGACTTTTCATCTGTGGCGATCTGGAGCTCTAATCTATTGTACAAATGTCTGTGCACAGCATGCCAACACTTGCTTGTAAACTCACAGGAGAAATATCACCTGGAGACAATGAATAATGTCTGTTTCATGCCTTTCACCCCTAATATACTTTTTGTTTTGAAGGCATCATATGGATTAAGTTAGTAACACCCATCCTCACATTTTCAGACGCTATCTCCCCCTAAATCATCTCTTTTTGGAACTTGACAGGTTATCACACCTTGTCTCATTTCATGCCGCAGCTTCCCATGGAAGATTAGTCTTGCTTCACAAATCACAGGCTCCTTTTCCTGAGTGAAACGCCTTCAAAATCACAGCAACTTTCCCCAAGGGGTACCAAAGTTCTTTTTGCCAAGGTCTGTGGTGTTCCACAATGGGGCTTCAATGTTCTGGAACACCGCACCTTGGACAGTCTCCTTAGCTGAGGAGATTATAAAAAGAGCCAGAGGAGAATTCACCAAGTCCATGATAACTTCATCTCCTCGTTTAACAGGGTGTCCTCTGGGCAGGGCTCCAGGCAGCCTCAGCCCCCTGAGCCTTCAGAGGGGCAGGCGCTGCCTGGAGACACTCTCCCAGGCCCTAGGTGCAGAGAGAGATGAAAAACAGACCATCAGCATCTTCCAAGCGGTTCTGTGGTTCACAGAGTTCAAGCACAACTTCTTGCAATTTGCCAACTCATTCCAAACAATGGTTAAACCGAACACAACCAGATGTGGCAATATCCGTGTAAACAGACTCCGCTGAACAGTCACAGAATTTGATTGCTTCTTCCCAGGGCTATGATGTACTCTACTCAAAGCGGCAGTCTGTCACTGCTGCCTGCTCAATATCCGTTCCTTTGTCTTGTGGTATTAGCACCTCGGTTTCTCCTGGGGGGTCACATCTTAGCTGATACAATTTGGGTGGAGCCCACCTCATGATCTTGGCACTGAAGGTGAGCATTTGACCAGGCCTGGCTAGTAAGACGATGCCATCATCCTGGCCCAGTGATTAATTCAGTGATAAGCACATGACCCATGTCTGAGACCATCAGGAACTATCAGCAAAGAGATGTTCCCTTTCCAGAAAAGTCTGGATCTGCTGGTAGTCTCTTGCCATCACAGGGTGAGGTAGAAGAGATCCTGTGTGAGAACAGTGCCCTTGAGGAAGAAAGCGCTGACCAAAGTGAGAGACATACACAATGGCACTGATTCCTGGATCCAGCCTTGCCTGAATTCACTGCCATATTTTCATCACAAGAACCAATCAACCTCCTTTCTTTCTTAAGGCAGTTTTAGCTGGGTTTCTCTCTCGAACCACAAGAGCTCTGATAAACACACTACCCAGTAACTTGAAGGAAATAAAAGGTACCAGTTGTCCCAAATAATTCTTGCATTCATTTATTTTAAAAGCATATACTAAACATCTAATCTATGTCAAGTTCTATGTTTGATGTTAGGGACACAGAGACATGACACAATTCCTTGCCTTAAAAATTTCACAATCTAATGTCCAATTTGGCAGCCAAATCCAGAGTGTCAAGACTTCAAGTGACAGTGAGCATTCTTAAGTTTATTTTTATTAACCAATTACATGGCATGGATTAGCCTAAGGATCTAGCAAACTCATATATCCAAGATCAGTGTGCCAGTATGCAATCTGTTTTTATTATATGTTTTTGTGACAAGAGCTAAATTCATTTCAAATAAACTCTGGAAAGAAGAATACGGTGACCACATGTTGTTTAGATGTGCACAGAGGACATGCCTTCTGACAATGACCTTGCAGAACCACCACCACCACCACCACTGCTTGCAGACTTTCTGTGGCTCTCAACTTGGCAAGACTGCTCCCATTCCCAGGCCAAGGCATGGTTAGGAGACCCACGCCTATCCCAACAATTAGAAATAATCCTTCTCAGTCCTGTTTTCAAGTCCTCCCCTGCCCGTCCATGCCTCATACCTCTTCCCTTCTCCATCACACTCAATCCCAACTCATGACCTTAAATTCCATAGACTGTTACCTCCCAAATTACTATCTCCAGCAGAGACCTCTCCCCTGGACCCACTGTCCCATGTGCATGTCCGACGGCCTCCTCTGATAGTGCCACCGAGGCTCGCTCTCAACACACGCAAACCAAGCCCCAGGCCCCCGCCAACATTTTCTTTCCTGCAGTCTCTCCCTTCTTAATAAATGCTCAGTCATAAGAAGCCCGGGCGCCACTGCCCATTACTTTTTCACACTCCATATCCTGACTTCCTTCAAATCTTGACAGCTCTCCCTTCAAAAGACCCAGAACCTGATCACTTCTCATCACTACGTCCGCTGACGTCGCTCTGGCCCAGGCCCCGTCATCTCCCACCTGTGTGACTGCAGAGGCTTTCTCACCGGTGACCCCAGTTCAGCTTTTTTTCCCCTTCAGTGTGTTCTCAACAGAGCAACCAGCATGACTTTTTAAAATGTGAGCCAACGTTGTCCCTTCTGCCAGAAAACTCTCCTAGAGTTCGTGCAGATTAACTCTGAGACCAGTGCCCGCAAGAGACCAGCCTTTAACACCTGCCACCAAGGGCTTCTGGGCCGGCCTCCTACCTTCACTGAGGTCCCGTTCTGCATGTCCCCAGTGACATGAGCTCCTCCACTGTTGCTAAGTTTCCTTTTTGACGCAAGTCAGGATCAGTGTCCTATTACCTGCGACCAAAGACTCATGGTTGATTTAAGGAGCCAACTATCCAGGCTCTTACTACAACGCCATTTACTGCCACAAATGCCTAGAGATACGGCCGTCTGGGGCCTTGGGAGTCCTCTCCCACAAGAGAGCTAAGGCCTGACCTGCAAGAAGAGTTGCTTGGAACTTAAAATCACACTAAACTGTAATAAGAAATGAGTTCTGTGTCTTTCCTGAAATGAAAGACACATTGTGCTTATTTTTAAAAACAGTAAGACCCTGTTTATTTATCAAATGCTTCTTTTCCTTATAAAACGAAGATGTGTGCACAGATCTTCTAGAAGTGCTTCATAAGATAATGATGAAAAGCAGATTCACGAAGAGACCAGAGTAGATGCACCTCCTCATCAGCAAAGAGAACCCAAGCATCACTAAGTCTGATGAGATAAAACATGAAGGATATGAAAACAGCATATGTGTCTTTAAGCAAATTTATACCACGTTTTATAAAAAGAGAAAGAAGTTGGATATACACTGGAACATTAGCAAAGGTTCTAAGTAGAGGAATGGTGATGATTCATATTTTCTTCTTTATCCTTTCATGAATTTTTATAAGTTTTGTAGTTAACAGAACTATCTTTAGTAAACGAATAAGCAGAAGTATCTGGGTGGCTCGGTTGGTTGAGCATGCAACCATGTCTTAATTTTGACTCAGGTCTTGTTCCCCGGGTCATGAGATTGAGCCCTACTTTGGGCCCTGAGCTGAGCATGAAGCCTGCTTGGGATTCTCGCTATCCCTCTGCTCCCTCCCCCGTGCTCTAAAATAAAATAAAATAAAATAAAAGGCATAAACACTACTCTTTAGAATTTGAAAAAAAATAGTATTTTTTTAAATAGGAGAAGAATCTGAAAACACTGTGCCCTTTGGTGAAATCTCTCAACTACTAACAGAAAGTCGAAGAAATTAAATGAGACCCTCACCTTCTGAAATGCCTTTCCTTCTGGAAAGGCCCAGAACATCAGCACAGGGAAGGAGAGGAAATAAGAAAGGAGAACGGACTATAGGTCAGCACTTCTCAAATGACACTCAGAAAGCTGTCTGCAACAGGATCACCAGGGCACTTGTTAAAAATGAAGATTCCTGACAGCCACCCCATGCCGATTATACCAGAATCTCTTAGGGTCAAGCCCAGGAATCTGCACTGGACAAATTCCCCTGAGCAAATGTGATGCCTGCTAATATCCAAGAACCACTGGGAAGATGAAGGAGGCGACTCCAAGCTCCTTGAGGATTCACCAAGCCTCTGCTTTAATGATTTCAAGTGAAATGTAAAGCTTAACTCAGTAGAAAGAGAAAAATTCAATCAATCAGAACCATCATCAGGTTTTTACTTGGCTTTCTATTGTGTCCACATAATCTATACCATATGCCAGGAACGTAACATTTGCTATCCCAGCCCCCATAAATCCATCAGCCAGGTGTCAGATAATACAGTGGAATCTTCATTATGAAAGCACATTTGAAAAGATCTAATAATTGACAGGTAACCATGTTTCCCAAAACAAGACTATCATCAGTGAAAACCCGATCTAACCCAATTAGTCCTAAACATATTTGTTGGTCCTCTTCCCAGTATTTTAAAAGGATGGCACTTTAGTATTTAATCATTTTTATTCTTGCCTGGTCTTCCTCATCTTTTTAGTGGACGTTTTTCAGCCAGAATAAATGACCCTCCACACTATTCCATGCCTGGCTGCCTAGATACGCCATACATTCCCCCCACCCCCGTGCTTCCCATGGATGGCCCTCCATTCTCCAGAGTTTCTGGATACTCTCATTCATGGCCCTGTCCATTAGCATTTGGCCACCTGGAGCAGAAACCCAATGACTGGTTTAACCCAAGGGACGATGGCTTTTCTCACCCAACGAGAAGTCTGGAAGTATGCCTCCCAGGACTGGTACAGGTACTCAAGGACATCACTGAGGATACAGACCCCTTTCCCTCCTCTTGCTCCAGTCTGCTTAGCAGGGAGTTCTCATCCTTTTGGTTTTATGATGGCTAATCCACCTCTGAGCATCATGTATGCATTTCAAACAAAAAGATGTCGATAAAGGATATAGGCAATGTCTTCATACTGGTTAAACCTGGCCCCTTTTATCTTTATTTTATTTATTTATTCATCTATTTTAAGAGAGAGAAACACTGAGCAGGGGAGGGGCAGACAGAGAGGCAGAGAGTCCCAGACAGGCTCTCCACGGTCAGTTCAGAGATGGATGTGGGGCTCGAACCCTGAGCCGAAATCAAGAGTTGGACCCTTAACCAGCTGGTCCACTCAGGCATCCCTCTTTCTCTTTTAGAGAAAAAAAAAAGTTAGAACCCAGCAATTCCACTTGTGGAAGCATATCCACAGGAATCACATCACTACGTCTGCACCCCTGTCTTCACTGCAGCATGCTTTAAAATATCCAACACATGGAAACAGCTTAAGTGTCCATCAGCAGACAAGCGGATCCGGAAAATGCGGTATATACGCATCATGGGTAATTTTTTATTTAAAATTTAGTTAACACACAGTGCGATACTGTTTTCAGGAGAACTCGTTGATTCCTCACTTCGATACGACACCCAGCGCACACACAAGTGCCCTGCATAATGCCCATCACCCACCCAGTTCCTTCCACTAACCCTCAGTTTGTTCTCTGTTGTCAGGAGTCTCTCATGGTTTGTGCTCCCCTCTTCTCTTTTCCCCTTCTCCCATGTGCTCATGTGTTTTGTTTCTTAAATTCCACATTTGAATGAAATCATACGGCTTTGTCTTTCTCTGACTCAGTCCCTTAGCGTAATGTACACTATCTCCATCTTGCAAACGGCGAGGTTTTGTTCTTTTTGACGGCGGATTAACATTCCATCGTGTATAAAGCCACATCTTTACCCATTCATCACCTGATGGACATTTGGGCACGCTCCATAGTTTGACTCTTATTGAGAATACGGCTATAAATATTGGGGTGCATGTACCCCTTCAAATCCGTATTTTTCTACTCTTTGGGTAAACACCTAGTAAAGCACAATGAATTATTTTTCAGCCATAAAAAAGGAAATCCTGCCACTTATACCAACAAGGATGGACCCTGAGAGCATTAAGTAAGTTAGGCAGAGAAGGACAAATACTGATTGATTTTATTTACCTGTGAAATCTAAAAAATTCACAGAAAAAGAGATGTCATCTGTAATTGTAAAAAGGCAGGGTTAAGGGTTAGGGGAATTGGGTAAAGGTGGTCAAAAGGTACAAAACTTCAGTTATAGGACAAATAAGTGCTTGGGATATAATGTACAACATGATATCAACAGTTAACACTGCTGTGTGTCTGTTGGAAGTTACTAAGAGGAGATCCTAAAAGTTTTTGTCACAAGGGGGAAAAAATTATAACCATATAAGGTAATGGATGGTAACTAAACCTACTGTGGTCATAATTTTGCTATCTGTAAGTCAGGTCATTATATTACACTCCTCAAATTTATATAGTGTTGCACATCAATTCTATCTTAATAAAACTGGGGGCGTGGGCCAGCTTCCTAGGAGTCATTCCTTTTTCATCTAATGATCAGAAATATGCAACAATGCCATTCAAGTTTGTTAGCTGGAGGTGATTAGTAAGAAAATGTGGGGAAAAGGGGCACCTGGGTGACTCGGTCAGGGAAGCATCCAGCTTCGGCTCAGGTCATGATCTCATGACTGGTGGGTTCGAGCCCCATGTTAGGTTCTGTGCTGACAGCTCGAAGCCTGGAGCCTGCTTCGGATCCTATGTCTCTCTCTCTCTCTCTGTCCCTCCCTTGCTCATGCTTTGTCTGTCTCTCTTTCTCTCTTTCTCTCAAAAATAAACATTAAAAAAAATTTTTTAAAGAAAAAAAATATGAGAGAAAGAATTCAGAAGAATTCACAAGAGGCAAGTAGCAGTTTCTGTCACAAATATCATACTCCAATTTGAATGAAAGCTCTCTGGACTCTTTTCCAGAAAGATCTCCCCCACTGCAGAAATCCCTCAGCGTTCACTACCTGTTCTCCTCCCATCAGGGGCCTGTCCATGATAATGAATTTGGTACAGATACTACACAAATAGTTAACATGAACTTCAACTTATACCCTTATGTATAAAATAATCTTACTCCATTTTCTTTAACTCAGATTCAATCTGAGTCTAGACTTACGTGACGTTAAGGACACTCCTAGGTCACACACAGAGACACAAGGCTCGCAGGCTGCTACGAGTCACGCAACATGTTATGGCTCCTGCTGCCACCCCTGGGGTCCCAGCCCAGCCTCTTCCCCTGACAGTGGGAACACTGTATGCAAGTCACATGCGGCCACCGGACTTCTCCCGGAGGTCAGAGCCCAGAGCCAGCTTCACTGAGGGTGCTGACTGTGACCCTGCACCACCACAGAGCTGGAGATAGGCCCCATTGTTCCTTTACCCACCTCTGATTTTCTGGGGTCAGGGAAGCCAAGGGTCTCACAAAATCCCTTTCTGTATCCCTCAATATAACGCAGCAGAAAATTCTTACCCATCCGCCCTGCTCTCCCATGAGCCTAGCACTGGGAAAGGTAAGGAATCAATCAATGTGTCTTAAAGTCAGCCTCTGGGCCAAGACCTGCCGAGCCCTGAGAGGGGCTTCCCTCCCCATGCGGACCACGTGAGGAAACAATACAGGAGGGGGGACGAAAACACACCTCTTACTATAGCTTCCTGAGACGTGTCCACAGCCGGGGAGAGGTCCCATCCCCTTTACAGGACACTCTTTCTTTCACAGCTAACGTGATACCATGAGCACAGGAGCCTGCTCAGTCCGTGTTTACCCGGTGATACTCAACTGAGCACTCAAACTTCTGCTCAGTCACATGAGTGAGAAATGAGGGGCATGTGTATAGTGTCTGAAGACGGTAAGACCTCTGTTAATTTGACAGTGAGGCCTCTGCTGCGCATTTTCGCAGACTCAGCTGAAGGCAACAGGCAGTGTCGTAGTAGGGGCTGCAAGTCTTAAACCCCGTGAGCACTGGGTTTAGAGAATGGGGAGACGGCACTGAAAACAGAAAGGAAGATGTGAAACCAAATACAGACCAGGCCAGCTTTGTTGTACAGAGAAAAGCACATGGACTTCAGAGGTCAGAAAGACCCGGCTCCAAACCTCAGCCTGTGCGCAAACTGCGGAGCCTCTCTGAGCCCGTTTTCTCATCTGTGAACTATGGAAAAACCAACCAGCACGTGTTACCTGGCTCACGCGAGGGTGCATGGCAGAGAGAGTGAAACAAGAAAGCGTGTGATAACAGGGCCCACTGCCCAGGAAGTGGTAGACTCTACAGGAAGTATTTATTCCCCCTTCTGCTTCTCCTTCTCCTATGATTTGCTTTGAACTCAGGCTCAGGACAGGACACTGTCCAAATGACTGCCTTTCAGTGCAACCTCCTGTCTGATTAACACTCAAAGTATCAGACCAGCACCCCCCCACGGCGATGAATCCAACAGTCACCAACAGTGTAATTCCTCCTATCTCTGGGCGCTTTCCCTTGGATGTCCCAGAACCACCTGAAAATCACCTCTGAAATTAACTGGAGTTTAATTAAGCAACCTCTTCATCAAAACCTCTCCATGGATTTCCCCCTGTGTCTCTTGGTCCCTCTGGCTTCAGAAACATTCACCTGGGTTTTCTCCCGGCCCCAGGCCCACATCCCCTTCCTGATGTGTCCCCCTGTCACCCGTTCTGCTCATTTCCTTCCTCCACATCCCGAGTGCCCATTCCCTTCGCTGCATGACTACAGTGTCGCCAACACTTCTTCACCCCTTTGATGCCTGACTTGAGAACTAAACTTGCACCCTGTTCAAGTCTTTGCACCTCGCCAGAGGAAAGGAAAAGGGTCTTTTATGTTTCCTCGGCATCTACCAAGTGCGGACACAGTCGGTGCCTCAAGAAATACCTGACCGCTTGGTCTCGCTGATCCATCTGTGCCATGGCAGTGACGCACGGCCCTGGGCAGCTGTGCTTATGGGAAGCAGTTCTTCTGGTGTGCATCATGGTCGTTCCAGAGGTTTGTTCACTAGGCCAGAAGCATGCCTTCCAAAAAATGCATTCTTTTAAAAATAAATGCACTTTTTTTATTTTTTAAACTTTTCACATGAACTTTAAAAAACAAATCTCTTGGAGTGCCTGGGTGGCTCAGTTGGTTAAGCATCCAACTTCCGCTCAGGCTATGATTTCATAGTTCAGGGGTTCAACCCTGAGCTGACAGCTCAGAACATGGAGCCTGCTTCAGATTCTGAGTCTCCCTCACTCTCTGCTCTTCTCTACTTGTGTTCTGTCTCTGTTTCTCAAAAATAAGTAAACGTGAAAAAAGGAAAAACAAAAATAAATAAAATGTGAAAATGGTACTGCTGAAAAAGTCAGGTTCTCCCCAAAACATAGGCAAAGTTTCACTTACTCATCTCCTTTTGCTCCTCAACACTAAGTCTGACCAACTTCATTATCTACTTTATGTAATGTTTCAGAGTAAAATATTTAGGGAAGTTTGCTCTGTAAATAGTACTTTGTGAACAACTTAAAGAACTTAATGTCTACCCATAAATACCTCCTCTGTGATTGCAACAAGGAACACGGTTGTAAACAGTTTACGGTCAATTACTTGATCAACAGTTGTTGAAATAAAAGGTATCCTGGTCCCTTTTTGGGCCTCGGCGCACCACACAACGCTCGCTTCCCCAGCAGAAAAATGCCTTTTAACCAACTGCAGAAAGACTTGTTCACAAATGTTTCTAATTCAGCTAAACATCTTGATAGGAAATATCATAAATTATATGTATAGGCCTGTCAGTACAATTTTCAACAGGAGTAACATGAGTTCAGTTTGAAATAAAATGAAAACTTCAGACCAATTTTTGAACTTGCTACCCTAAGTTTTAATCCAAAACCCATTTGTGTAGAAAGAGAAGGCAAAATTCTAGTCTCCCTGGATAAAAACTTCCACTGGAAAAGACTCTCAAGGTACAATCTATTTTTCATACTTTTCTGGTCACTAGATGAAAAATATGCAAACGCATATAACTGCTAAGGTAAAAAAACCAGATCCAGCAAGACCTTTGGTGTGCTTAAATATCAATGCGTTGCTTAAGTTCAGGCTCGGCTTCCAGTGACGGGATCCTGTGGACTTTCTCCATCCTAGACAATGAGAAAATGGTCACCAACCAAAAGGCAACAGTGTGTGACCTTCATGAACACTAAATAAGGAGGGGACGGCCTAGATTAGGGCTGGAGATCTTGGTTATTAATTCCTTTCCCAAATTTATTTGCACTAACAGCATAGTCAGCATATAGGAATCTCTCCCTTTGTTGTGGGATTGTCTGGAAAGAAACATGTACAGCGGCTTCTAGAGGACAAATTCAACTTACTAGAAAAACAGTTCAACATGTAAACACAGGAAATACACGCTTTCCGTTTTCGATTCCTCGTCTCGTGACACGTATCATGCTTCTTTGCATTTATGCACATGGGAAACAAGACTTCCTTCAACTCCCTATACGTAGAAAATAAAGCTCTATAAATGAATTTCTTTTTTAAGATGTAATGAAAGAAAGGTTCAGATTGACAGGTTATGGCCAAAGAGAGTTTCTCTTCCACTTTTACTCACAGACAAACCTAGCTTAGAAATCATTTGGGGGCCATAAAACTAAAAGGCTAAGATTATATAAAAAAAAAAAAAATCAATCTGAGAAGATTCAGTATAATTGATCCCAATATTTTCTTTCTTCAAAAGAACAGTTTACATCAACTTTGGAATTCCAGTCCTGCAAGTTCAACGTAACCAATAGTACAACCAGCTTTTCATTCCTCATCTAGATAACCATGGAAATTAGATTTTATCTTAATTATATAATGTTTGTTGAATGTAGAGTAAAAACTCATCAATTAAGATTTCACTGGCATCTAAACTGCAGTTGGGGGGTGGGGACTGAAATGTACTTTGAAATACCTGTTACACCCTGTGTGATGTTAGTTCCGTGGCATTCTTGAAAAGGCAAAACCGTAGGAACAGAACCCACATCCGTCATGGCCAGGGGCCAAGAAGGAGGCAAGACAACTGACCACTAAGGGGCACGAGGGATCTGTTCTGGGGTGTGGGAAGTGTGCTGGGTCTTGGTGGTGATGGTGAAGTGAATAAACACTTTTGTCAAAACTCTTGGGTCTATAAACCCTCATAATGTATGAAAATCATACCTCAATAAGCTTGGCTTTGAAAAATATCCATTAGAAAACAATGTGTTGAACAGTTTTAATATAAAATATTATAAAAGAAAAAATTACCCCAATTTTCCAAGCACATTAGAAACAGTGCTTGCATACTAATCATGCGCCCCACTGAACCGTGAGCAGAAGGAGCAGAGATTAGACTATTACCGATTCGTGCTGACGATGAAGCTTCCTTCCGGAAGGAACTCTGCCGACCACCAGTGATTAACACTCTCCCTTGGCGCACAGAACTGGAAGAGAAGATAATTTCAATTTAGAATACACTGCACTCTGGGATGCCTGGGTGGCTCAGTCAGTTCAATGTCCACTCTTGACTTCTGCTCAGATCATGATCTCGTGGTTCATTTGTTCAAGCCGCACACTGGGCTCTGTGCTGGCAGTGCAGAGCCTCCAGGGATTCTCTCTCTCTCTCTCTCTCTCTCTCTCTCTCTCTCTCTCCCTCTCTCTCTCTCTGTCCCTCCCCCACGTGCTCTCTCCCTAAATAATAAACACTTTTAAAACTAAAAATAAAACGCATTGCAATTAAGTTTAGCTTTTCCTCACTTGCATGAACTGGTGGGGTTTTAGTCTAAGCCAGAAGTCGGCAAACTTCTTCTGTATGGGCTGAATGGGTAATTTTTCAACTACCCACTGAAAGAGCTGCCAAAAGAGCCACAGAAATTAATAAAGGAATGAACATCACTGTGTTTGCAGAGGACTGTGTGGACAAATCTGAATTTCGCCTAATTTTCACGTGTCACACAATCTTATTCTTTTGGTTCTTCACAACCTTTTAAAAACGTAAAGACCATTCTTAGTTCCCAAGCTGTGTGAAAGCAGGCAGGGACTGGAGTTGGCCCAGGCTATTAGTGGTAAGTATAAGGGCTTCTTTGATGCCCTCATGTGTGATGAACTTTCTGTTAAGGCCGTCCATCCCAAGGGCCCCTGTTTTAAAGCCACAAAACTATACCACCCACACACAACCACCTAGCTCGACTTGGCTTAAGTATCACAGAAGACAAAGAGTGAGGAACCTCTAGAAATACATGGATCATGAAAAAGACATTCTGTAATAAAAGGAAGCGAAAAAACCACAGTGGATCCATACCCTTCCAACCAAGGGTTTTCAGATTCCAAACTGAAAATGCCTCAGGAAAGTAGGTCTGCTTTGCCCCCCCACCCCACCCCCAAGTGGTAAGGGCTCAATGTCACCTGTTTGTGTAATGAATTGCTAGTATTATTTTTTCCAAACAATGTTTAGACTGACTAACTTATGATCATGCATTTTTATATGTACAAGATGGTTGGGGGGGGTGGCGGGGCTGTCCTAGTGAGGACAGGAACAGGGCACATTTATCTGAAACACATTTGTGTGATGGAAACACTTCCAGCTGCACAAATGCTGTAACATCTACACCCAAATTAGCTCAGGAGTCAACACATCTCGTTTGGTTATTACATTTATTGCATCTATTATCTACAAATGAAATACAGCTGCGTTGTCAGTATCCCCACAGCCAAGCATCTACTTAATGAGCTTGCAAGGTAGGGCAGAGCAGGCGCACATGCTGACCACAAACAGGGAAACTCAATCCTCCAGCCCTGGACAGACACTGCCCAGCTGAAATCCCTCTCCTTTATGGGCAGTAGTAGTCATATTTTAAGAGACTCTCATAAGGTATTTATCCTAAACACAAGCAGCAGTACATTCAATTTATTTGCTAAATAGAAATTGGGTACGTCTGGCATCCAAATCAGTCACTGCGTCGCTTGTGCAGTCCAAGGTCACCTGGGTTACCTTGGGGCACGGGAGGTCTGGAGAGGCTTGGGGAGCGGGGCGGACACGAGGCAGGGGACAAGAGCCACATTTCCAGCTGCTCAATGCCCAGTCTGACGTTTCGACAGAGTCTCTAATCTTTTTCACATTTCTACAGGATAGGATGGTGGAACCAGATGCTCCCGGTTTCCCTGCAAGTTTTTTGGATTATGTTTTTTAAGAGAGAGGAGGCTGGAGGCCTGGGTCTAGGCAGAGTCAGAGTCAGGAATTGTCTCCATATTTCTACCAGTTGAAAGAATCTCCAAGGATCTCCCCCATTGCCAGTATATATTTTATAGGCACTGGGCAGACACCTGTTTTCAATCACACCTTCACATCAGAGGAGCCCTCGAGGAGTGGCCTGCTAGCACGGGCCAGGCTCAGAGCAAGAGGAATGGTTGCCTGCCCAGGGCTGTCTTCTGTGTTTGCTCTGCAAATGATTTCTGAGCCACGTGTGGGAGGAAGACCGGCCCGGGCTCTCGCTGACATCATGCGTGTGGAACCCCAGTCTCGCCGGAGGAATGCTACAGCGGCGGACATGTGTTTAAGCCGCTGGTCAGCCGGGGTCTTCCTCATTGCAAATGGATTTGGGCTCATAAACTACGGGAGATTAGTTTTAAGCCTTCACAGTAGACCTTGCTGAGCAGGCTCCAGGTGACATGAAAGGCAGAGGACAGGCAGCAAGCTGAGCCCAGCCCCACACCCCTTCCAGATGTCTGGACTCAAAGCCCAGAGTGTGGAGATGGACGCCGAGGGCGGCTGGATCCTGGATCCCAGAGATGTGGCCAGAGCAGGTCCCACCTAAGGGCACCATGGGTAACACGCCTCCCCCCAAAGCAATTCACTGGAACACAAAACCTTTCCTCTCAAGGTATAGATGCGGTTGCCATTAAGAAGCCAGGCCTCGCCTCTGACGGGATCTGAACGCTGAAGCACACAACGAGAGATTCCCTAGTCATCAAGTCCCTTAGGATCAGGGAATAGGATTAAATTACCATTTCCCAGATTTAGAGAAACCTGGGCTCACAGCTCACTTTCTAGGCCTGTGACCAAAGACAAGCCAATTTTATGATCTCTAAACCAGGACACTAAGGTCAATTACTTTCAACTGCAGACGTTCCATAGTCGAGGTGCGCTTGGGGCTCTCAGACTCCCTCAACAGCCCCCAGCCGAGTGGGACTTCCATGACCTCCCATGACATGTGGGAATTGTGGGGTTACCCTTTCCTTCTCCCCACCTTCTAAACCTTCCTGATGCCAAAACCTGGACTTGACCATCTCTGATCCTCACAGCGAACTCAGCTTCTCAGCTTCAGTTAGGCTCTGTACTGGAAGGCCTCACATAAACCCATCCTGTACATGTCTGCAAAGAGGTGAATAGGAAATATGCAGTAGACAAAGAGAACACCTCAAGTTCAAAAGTGAACCCAAAGATAGCTTCAACCTTCAACCAAAGGTGGAAGGGGACAGGGAGAGGGAGTCCAAGGCCTTCCTGAGAGCCTTCTGTGGGTCCTATGTCATCTTTTAGAGATGTCAACGACAAAACATAGAGACTAAATTGAGAGTGGTCAGGACAGGAAGACACGTTCATGCTCAAAGCACCTGAACCAGACTGTCTTAGCCTACCTCTTACAATCCTTCCAGACTCAGGAGGACTGGCGAGTCAATAAGTGGTAGTATCAGAAGGGGCTAGTCAGAGAGCTGCCTCCCTGATACCCCAAACCCAGATGCCACAGCAGAAATGACTGCTTCTGCCACCTTTTCTCCATGCTACTTTTTCAGGTGCTTCGGAATGCTTCAAGCTTTGAGGCTTTAAACCATTTTCCTTCCCCATCCCTGACCCCAGTCTTTCACTTCTCTTCCCTCCCCCCACCAAGGAAGAGGAGGACCCAAGTCCGGGATGGATGTGTAGTAGGTTGTCTGTGTCCATACCCCCAGAATTCCTGTGTTGAAACCTACCCCCAGTGTGATGGTATTTGGAGATGGGCCCTTCGGGAGGGGGTTAAGTCATGAAGGCAGAGCCCTCATGAATAGCATTAGTGCCCTGAGAAAAGAGACCCCAGAGACGTCACTACAAAAGGACAGCTATCTACGAACCAGAAAGTACAGTTTCATTGGTCACTAAATCTGCCAGCATCTTGACCTTGGACTTACCCTCCAGAACTGTAAGAAAATTCAGTCATTGGTAAGCCACCTAAACTACATCTGTTACAGCGGCCGGAACTAAGACGGGAGGCACATGTCAATGGAGTCCTGAGCGTTAGAATCTACTGCCTCTGCCCAAGCTTCCCTCATCCTCTTCGTGGCAGGATTTCATTTTGGTTTGGCCCAAAATAAGAAAGAAAAGCTCCATGCGAGAAGGCTCAATACACTTGAGGGGCCGTGGCTCAGAGTAAAGTATGTAATTTGGTTTTAACTGACACCGTTTTAAAAGTGTTGGTTACTGATAGCAAAACACCTACACGGTTTACATTCCTGTTCACAAAGCGTTTCGCACATGAAACTGATGGTGTTTTTCTTCCTATTATCATCTTTTCATAGCTTGTAATCCCACTCAACTTAAAAAAAAAAAAAGTTATTTTGCCTTCATGTGATCTGTCGT
>PJEM01006915.1:62680-103866 GCA_004023845.1 Helogale parvula | reverse complement strand
GCAGGGACAGCCCCGCCATGTCTGATAACTTCCAGAAGGCAGCAGCCGCTGGCGGCTGTGCCCTACTGATCTCCCAACAGAGCGGAGACCCTCCGCTGCTGGGACACGATGACCTGTAAGTGTCGGGAGCCACCCCGACTGGACCGACGCTTCATCTCCGCTGCATCCCCACCCATGGACTTCACGTGTGGTTCCCGGCTTCCCTCGCGCTGCCTCCTGTGTCCCGTGTTCTGCTGCTGCGCCGTGATAGAAGCAGCCAAGTTAATCTCATGGTAGAAACACCTGTGGGGGCGCCTGGGTGGCTCCGTCGGTTAAGCATCCAACTTCGCCTCGGGTCATGATCTCACAGTTTGGGAGTTCGAGCCCTGCGTCGGGCTCTGTGCTGACGGCTCAGAGTCTGGAGCCTGATTCAGGTTCTCTCTCTCTCTCTGTCTTTCTCTCTCTGCCCCTCCCCAGGTCACACTCTGTCTCTCTCTCAAGAATAAATAAACATTTAAAAAAATCTTTGAATTTTGGAATCCTGCCTTATAATTATGTTAACCTTGCTTTGTGACCGAATAGAGCTCAGAATGTGGAAAGACACAGCTCATGTGTGCACCTGCAAAGAATGCTCATAACAGTCAGAGGGAGATGCGCAGAGGGGTGACAATAATTGGGGTAAGGCTTAAAAAGCTGAACCTGTGTAAGCAAAAATGCACTAATGCCACCTTGGACGGAGAAGCGGGACCACACTGCTTCCTGAAGAATCCGCGGGGCCTGAAATGCCGGGCCGCCGTTCCCCAGCACGTCAGCAGGGATTCCACATGGGGTGAAGCGCATTCCCCAGTCACACAGACACTCCATGGAGACAGCACTGGCCGAAACACAGAAACACTTCCCAAAATAAAAATAAGCCCAAAGACATAAATGCAACACTTCCTGATGGCTGTTTCAAATGCCGGTGCCACCGCGGACACGGTAAGTTCGACCCCCCAACCTCCTCTCTTGACACCGTTCACCTCAGTAAATCACATTCGCAGTAACATAGATTTTAATGACGTCTGACTTTCTGCAAACTGAGAGGCCTGAGTAAAATGATTCCGAAACTGCCCTGGAGTGTGAATACTCCATTGTTAACACCTACACATGTCAGCTTATGTAGCTCTAGAGGAAACAAAGGACCGGGCAGGGAGCTGGGGGGAGGGATGGAGGTGTAGACGCAAACAGACCCCTGCCTGCAGAAGACAGAGCGGTGCCAGCCGCAGCCTGCATGTTGGACAGTTTGGTTGATTGATGAATTGGCTTTACTTAAAAAGGTCAGGAGCCTGTTCCTTTAAGGCTTCAAATTGATAGAAGTGGAGACCAGCAGACATTCGTCTCTCCACTCCCCATCGACAGGACTGTGCTCCCGCGAAGGTCTTGAATCACCTCACAGCTCTGCGCCTGATAAGACCGATCTATTTAGCTGATTCATTTGACTATTTTCTCGGCCGGGGTTCTGCTATTCCGACAGTGAGTTCCATTCCGCAGAGGGAAAAAACAAACGTTTGCGAAGAACGAGGCACTGAGGAAGAGGAAGAATAAAGGAGCAGAATTTCGTTGCTTGAACTGACCTGTGGGCAACCCTGCAGACATGGACCATCTCCCCACTCAGAACAGAGCCCCGCACCCAAACTCCGCAACTGCAACGGACTGGATTCTGTTCCTCATTGAAGAAATGCCTAGTGCGTGTCAGTCTGAAGGTGACAGCATTCGCTGCCATAGAACTGGACAGAATGTTTCTTCTCGTGCCATTGGTATGCCTTGTTCTGTTAGACGGTGATTTTCTATACGCCTCCCGAAGACAGATAGATAGAAAGATAAACGGATGGAGTTATTCATTGGTAGTACAGGAAAGTAATCACAAAGCATTTTCAGAAGAACTGACCAAAGAAGACCCCTTCCTTACTTAGCATAAGATCTGAGGAGAAAAAGCATATCCAGTCATACATAAAATGCAGGGATCACGGGGAAAAGGAAGGCACACATGTCAATGGTACAATATGCACTAATTGATAAAGGAATTCGGCCAGGCTGATTTCCCAGGACACTGGGATTCAGGAAGTCTTTCTGTTTCTCTAATCAGCCCCTCTGCCCTCGAAGACACAGACACTGAAATGAGCCCCACTTTAAATCACTCCTTGAACAATATAAGCCACTTGAGCTGTTGGGCTGACCAGAATCGGATGAAGATTTCCACGGGGCTGCAGAGAGGGAGAAGATAAGGACATTCTAGACTGGTCGTTTCTGGTGCATTGTAAATGGTCCCTTTTCGGCGAGGGCGCCCTCTGGCACAGGTGGAGACCACAGCCCTGTCCCATTATAGTCCCCGGGTACGTCACACGGCCAACATAACCGTGTCCCTCCCCACCACTTGTACGATCATCTTCCTGCTTGAACGAGAATCTCAGAGACAGCCCATCAGACCCAGCACACACTAGTCACACACCCAACAATTATTAAATAGATGAGTGAATGAATGAAATCTCGGGCATGAGAGCAGAAGCCTGTGCCTGCATAAGGTTACCAAATAATGATCACTGTTCCAAGCCCCACGACCCCCTAACGAGGTAATTCAGCTGGGGCAACCCTACTAGTGAGCGCTGGAGCTCAGAACATAGCAGAAGCGTTTGCCACAGGATCACAGTGATACTTCAAGAATAATGATTATGGACGGAATCAATGTTGGCATCCATCAGTAGACAGATAAGGCCAATGTGGTCTATGTATACAACAGAGCCATGAGAAAGGAAAAAAATATGTCATATGCGACAACATGGATGTGTCTTGAATATATGATGCTAAGTAAAATAAGTCAGAAACAGAAGGTCAAATGAATGCTCTCTCTTATAAATGGAATCTGAATGGAAAAAAAAAAACCACACACAACAAAAATCATGAACTCCTATTGACAGAGCTCCTGAAGATGGTAACTATGGAGTTTAAATGGCACAGCACCAGTTATAAAATAAGTTGTAAAATAAGTAAGTACTGGGAATATTGCATACAGTATAGTGATGAGAACTAATAATACTATATTGTACGTTTTGAAAGGTGCTAAGTGAGATTTTTAAAAGCTCTAATCACAGATGGAAACTATAAAAAACTGATGAAAGAAGTTGAAGATGACATAACAAAATGGAAAGGCATTCCATTCTCATGGATTGGAAAACAAATAGTGTTAAAATGTCTAGATATGAGCCCCATATCGGGGTCTATACTGACAGCTTCGGGCCCGGAGCCTGCTTTGTATTCTATGTCTCCTTCACTCTTCCCCTCCCCTGCACACACTCTGTCTCACTCAAAATTAAATAACCACTAAAAATTAAAAAATATATACCTATACTATGCAAAGTCCTCTAAAAATTTCATGCAATCCTTGTCAAAGTCCAGTACTACTTTTCATAGAACTAGAACAAACATTCTTAAAATTTGTATGGAATCACAAATGACCTCGAGTAGCCAAAGCAATCTTGAAAAAGAAAAGCAAAGCTGGAGGCATCACAATTGTGGACTTCAAGTTATATTACAAAACTATAGTGATCAAAACAGTATGGTACCAGCACATAAGTAGACACATAGATCAATGATACAAAAAAGAAAACTCAGAAACGAACCCACAATTACATGGTCAATTAATCTTCAACAAAGCAGGAAAGAACATCCAATGGGAAAAAGACAGTCTTTTCAACAAATGGTGTGAGAAAACGGAACAGCAACATGCAAAGAATGAAACTGGACCACATTCTTACACCATGCACAAAAATAAATTAAAAACAGATTAAAAACATAAGTGTGAGATAGGAAACCATCAAAATCCTGGAATACAACATAGGCAGTAACCTGACACTGGCTGAAGCCACTACTTCTGGGATGTACTTCCTAAGGCAAAGAAAACAAAAGCAACAATAAACTATTGGGACTACAACAAAATCAAAAGGTCTGGATAGTGACATAAACAACCAAAAAATAAAAAATAAAAATAAAAAAGCAACCTACTGAATGAGGGAAAATATTAGAAAATGACATATCTGACAAAGAGTTAGAATCCAAAATAGAGAGATCACTGATCCAACTCAACACCCCCTCAAAATAAAACCAGATAACACAACTAAAAACTAGGCAAAACACATGAACAGACATTTCTCCAAAAAAAAAAACCTTAGATGGCCAACAGACACATGAGAAGATGCTCAATATCACTTACCATCAAGGAAATGCAGATCAAAACTATAATGAGATATCACCTCATATTCATCAGAATGCCTGAATTAAAACAGAAGAACCAATAGGTGTGGGTGAGGAGGCAGAGAAAGAGGAACCCTCTGAACTGTTGGTGTGGCCACTGTGGAAAACAGTATGGAGGGTACTCCAAAAGTTAAAAAGAGAACTACCCTATGACCCAGCAATTACACTACTGAGTATTTACCCAAAGAATACAAAACCATTAAATCAAAGGGATACATGCAACCTGATGAATATGACATTATTTACAATAGCCAAGATACGGAAGCCGGCCAAGTGTCCATCAATCGATGAAATGATAAAGAAGATGTGGTATGTGTGTCACAGAGTATTATTTAGTCTTGAAAAAGAATGAAATCTTGCCATTTGCAAAGTACGTGGATAGAGCTAGAGAATGTAATGCTAAGGAAAATAAGTCAAATAAAGACAAATACCATATGATTTCACTCATATGTGGGATTTAAGAAACAAAAGAAATGACAAAGGGGACATACAGACAGAAAGAGACACAAACCAAAATCAGACTCTTAACTCGAGAACAATCTGACGGTAGCCGGGGGGAAGGGGCTGGGGTGTGCGACACGTACGTGATAGAGATTACGGAGGACGCTTACTATGATGAGCCCTGGGTGATGCATGAAATTGTTGAGTCGCTAACTTGCAATTAATATGACACTGTGTAGTAACTAACTAGAATTAAAATTAAAACGTAAAAAGTCATAATCCCAAGGGAAGAAACTGTAACGACATGGAGTAATGGATGCTAACTAGACTTAGTACGATGATCATTTTGCAATATATACAGACATCTAATCATTATGTTGTATCCCTCAAACTAATATAATATTGTATGTCTAGGATATCCAATAAAACAATAAAAAGAGAAGTTTTAAACTTTGAGACTGATCTTTTTATTATGTGTGCAACTAATGAAATATGCTCCACATAAAACAATTATTATGGGAAGATCTTAAGAACAAAGTCTATTGAGCCTGAGAAGATATATGCAAATAAGACACGACACTGAACAAACACACTGCTAAGTGTCCTCAAACAAGCCATCCTATTGTGCAATCATCAAATAAAATGTAAGACACACAATAATAATACGGCAAGGAGCCCAAGGCATGAACTTTTCCGCACAGGCAGATATGAGAAGGAAATATACACCATGCCTTACAGACATCAATTCTGAAAATCTACGGACTAGATTCTGTAAGAGCCAGCGGTTTAAAATGCACTGGGTGAGCTGAGCACACCTTCCTCTGGGCCTCAGACCGCGAGGCTCAGAGAGGAAACCCGGCCCCATTACCACAAGCTACATGGTCCAGTTTGGAAAGCAGCCAGCTGGAAAACAGCAACCCTTTCCTACAAAAGAAGCCTCATGTACAAGCCAGCAAATCAGGCTCTGTGTGAAGCATTCTCAACAGGAGCAAAGACAGAAACATTAGCTGGATCTTCATTGTTCCACCTACTCAATTTTTTATTCAGATATAGAATAATTTACTCATTCTTTCTACAAACTGTTATTGATCATCAGATAGAGTAGCACATCTTAAATTTTAATGAGCACATGGATCAACTGAGTCTCCTGTGGGAGAATGCAGGTGTAGCTCACAAGGACCGGGTGGGACATGAGATTCTGGACTTCCGCACCTCACCTGCCCGGTGGTGATGATGCTATTGGTCTGTGGACAAGTGTCCTTAGGGCACTTGGGAAACTAGGAAGTCATAGTCCTTCTGGTTCAAGAAATTCCTCTACCAGCAAGGAAACAAACAAACAAAAACAATGAGAATTTTCTCAAAAGCTCTTTCATCCTCCACTTGACTGGGATGCTAAATCAATCGATCAATCCTCAATCAATCAATAGTACATCCTTTTTATTCTGTCTCTAATGTCATTTTATGTTATGTCATGTTGTGTGTATAAACATATACCCTGTGGTAAGAGGAAGTTGGTTTTTATTCCTAGTATTACGAGGGTGCCCTCAGCCACTCAGCCGCCCCGGCGGTCAAGATTCGGAAGAGCAGCACGGTGTGTGATTTTCTAGGAATGTGGGCTGCGGGCTGTGTGGACAGTTTCCTAACGCAGGATGGTAGTTGGTAACGAAGCTGCCTGGACAGAGCCTCCGCTGGCAATACACCAAGAAGACCTACCTGGTCACTGGTTGCCTTGCTGGCATTCTCCACGGACATGTGGGGAGCTGACCACTCCAGGGTCCCTCAGGACCTGGAACCTTCTCTGTCTGGCTCGGCTTGAATGTGCCCGAACTGGTACTGTGAACTCTGAGCACCATGCCTGCATGCCAGTCCCTCTGCCAGGAGGCCTGGCCCCGTGTCTACAAGTGTACTGGAAATGACCGTACCCTTCACCACAGGGAGACCCATGATATCCCAGGAAAATCAGATCAGCCTCCTTCCTCCATGATCCCCTTTAGGAGACTATGTAGACTCTGATGTGCTCTAGGAGAGTAAAAATCGTGCCCTATAACCTTTTATGTTCAGTCACGGAGACATGTAAATTAAATGAACAAAAACCAGATTAACAGAAGGAAAGGTAGGGATTCTGTTGGCGACAAGAACTTTACACGCAAGGAATGGGCTTCACAGAAAAGAAATGAAAACCCAAGAGGCTGTTAGAACCAGAAGCTTATATAGCAGACAATGCAGAGGAGAGCAGACAATGGAAGGAGGGAGAACTGGGCTCCCAGGGGTGGCAAACTGTTGGCAGGAAATATATGTTGTAAAGTAATGCTAGAAAAGGTTTGTTTAGTAAGGTTTGTTATGCAGACCTAAGCGGGTATCCTCCACCAAGAGTGAAGAGTCAGCTCTAGTGATTAAAAGTTATTCTCTTCTTGGGGCGCCTGAGTGGCTCAGTTGGTTAAACATCTGACTTCAGCTGAGGTCATGATCTCACAGTTCGTGGGGTCAAGCCCTGCATCGGGCTCTGTGCTGACAGCTCAGAGCCTGCAGCCTGCATTGGATTCTGTGTCTCCCTCTCTGACCCTATCCGGTTCACACTCTGTGTCTCTCTTTCAAAAAATAAATAAATGTTAAAAAAGAAACAACCTTGAAAGTTGTTCTCTTCTTGACACCAGAGAAAGAGACAGTTTTATACACAGAGCCTTGGTACCTAACGGTGAAGCACACCTTGTTTTTAGGCAGAAAAGGGGAGAATGCCTCCCATGTCTGTGATCCGTATGCCAACGGGGCATGTTCTGAGTGCCTTCATTTGCATTTTTTCTTACCATTCTTTGGTAAGAAACCCACTTCTCCTTCGGCCCCAAACACCTTTCCTGGTGGTATTCTGTGTGACTAGCAACCTCGTTCACCTCTTCCGAGTCTCAGGCAGCCCTGACCTGCCGACTTGAGCCCATCATGCACATGCCGTCCTCAAGAACATTTCCAGCGTCTCCTATTTAACAAGCCGCTGTGTGCCTGATTCGACGACTCGTGGCTTGCTTTCCCTCCACATTGTGCAAGGGGGCAGCACGAGGGTTCAGCAGAAGCGTGACCACGATCCGTGGCACGCGCTAAGCGTGTTGGTTTTGGAGGTACCGCATCTGCCCGACGCTCACCGTCCACGCCTCCTGGTGTGCACTCTGTGCCCACCGAACTCGCACAACTGACAAAGTATGCTGGGAGTCTGTCCCCATATAGGACTCGGAGTTAGGGAAATTATATCACTCGGGTAGGCAGGATGCATGCCCTCGTAGTCTGGTTCCCCCACCCCGGGAGGGGACTAAATCGGGGAGCACATCAGAGTCGGAATGATGCGAAGCCAGCTTATTACCCAGAATTCTCTGAAGTCTCCCTTGGCATATGCACACAGCATGCATACTGTACGCTCGACCTCCTTTCCAATTTTTCTTTCTTTTCACTTTGTAATTTCTCTTATTTTCCTGAAGGAAAATAAAAGCCTCAGATGATGATCTCCCATTACAGAGCCACTCACGGCTGTGGAGGGTGGGGTGGGGGCACTTGGGAGCCCGTCTGATTATGGAATAGGAGAAAACAACAAAGTTCGGACCTCAGAATTAGACTTATTTCCTTGTTTCCCATACTTTGTGAGAAAGCCGCTGCTTCCGCCAAATGTCTCAAACCTCCAAGTTTGGGGCCATGATTTTCAGGTAGCTCGGATCCACTTACCATGCATCACAGGACAGGTGGTGAAGATCACAAGGCCACGCTCCTGACAGGACAGTTTTGTTAACGCCAGCAAACATTATGTGGCCGCGCAAGAAGGCGGAACCGATTCCCCGCCCGCCGTGAGTGTTGGTCGTAAGGATGCAAAGAGGGATACAGATAACGCACTGCCGTGCAGATGGGGACGCACATCCACAAAGATGCCGAAGGAGAATCAATAGATAAACCGATAGACGAACTTTCTCTCAACTCCGATTCTTAGGAAACGCTCGTGACTTAATGTCACTTAAGGATGTTTTGCTTTAATACTCAGATGAGCGTGTAGGACTTGTCAGACTGACCGATGCTGGTAAGTCACTCACGACTGAAAATCATCTTTGTCTTCATTGATGAGGGATCTGCCAAATCTTTTGAATCCGTCCTGCTCCACCAGGACCGAAAGTGCTAATCCCTTTCTGGAATGGCTGTAGCTCTGCGATTCGGTCCTATTTACACCCTCTTCAAGCTGCAATGCCCCCGGCGAGGGACAATCGAGTGTCATCGTGTTCTCAACAAACACACTTCAATTTCTATCACAGTGCACAAACAGACTATGATCCCGAAGACGGCAAAATATGGCCGAAAAGATAAAGGCAGACAAACACTTGCACGGCCCTTTCAAACACAACACAAAGGCAAAACACTCTTGGACATCCAGAGAAACTTCCTTGACCTACTTGATAATCACAAATTCTAGCCGCGTTTTTTCCCTCGTCGATGTAATGCACCCAACAACCCACATATACTGTTTTTGAGCTTGATATAAAATGAATCGTTATGGCTTTGGCTTCGAGAGCAAAAGCATGTCACCCTGAATGTCAAATAATTCCTTTAAAGGATCCAATGACTCACGGTCGACAACGTGACCAACAAAACCGAGAAAGTTAATAATCATGAATTATAAAAAACCCACAGAATCACTGTGTATTACCCTGAAACTAATGTAACACGGTGTCAAATATGCTTCAAAAAATATACTCAAATACACTATAAAAATTTTTTTAACATAACTTAGGGAGGAATTTTCAGGAACATCAGATATTTGCAATGAATTAGTCAACAGGAAATAGTATACCCTCTATCTGTGCACTTTGAATATACTATGTTGTTAAAATTAGACAATAGGTGGATAGATGATAGAAAGACATAAATAAATACATACCCAGATGCATAAATGGCAGAAAGTGGACAAAAGAAAAAGGTCTAAGGAGATCTACCCAAATCCCAACTATTTAATGATGGAGGGACTTTCTAAAGAATCATCTTAGAAAAAGAATTGACGGAACCTGTAAGAAACAATGTAACCTGATCCTATGAGTTACAACTCATGACTCTGGCCTCAATATTAAATTCGGGCCGCCATATATAGTGATCCGTGCCTCTGTGCCTGCATACCCAGGCAGGTCTCCTCAACTTGGTTCAAACCAATAACAGTAAGGGAAATTTCATATAAAATATTCAATAGAATTTTTCTACTTCAACATTCACGTGTTATTGAACATTCAAGGTGACTGTAATCACTCCAATGATAAATAAAGTTTGGCATTCAGGCCACATGAGTCGAACTCCAGAATATTATTTGTAAACATGTGGCACAATGTCATACACACATGTACACGTGGATGCCTGCACTCACACACATGCGTGTGTGTATGTGTGCAGGGTCCTAATGATACAATCAGATACTTGGAAACACAATTCCCAAAGACAGAGGCTCACTGGGAAGGGCAAAGCCCCAGCCTTCGGTCCCTCTCTCCATCTTGCTCCCTGGGTAACACCAAGTCTCTTGGTTGAAATTCTGCTCACCCACCTTCACACACTTCTCACCTGTGAGATTTTGAGAAAACCGCTGAGTGCCACTTTGCCTCAAGGTCATCAATCTGCAAACTGGCGGTAATTCTCACCACACCTGCTCCTCTTTGATGTGTGGAGAATCTCAGCACTGAGAGGCATACATGCCGGGTAATTGATAATCCTGACCTAGAATTCTTATGAGTCAATCCAAGGACCCTCCCCAAGTGAACTCCAGCTTCCTGGCACAATCTCAGATCTAAGCCAGCCATCACTGATGTTTTACATGAGGTCCAAAAGACACACTTCCTTTCTATTCCAGAGCTCCAACAAGGGTCCAGTGGGCCAGGGGCAGCCTGGGGCCACAACCCGCCAGCGCGGGTTCCCTTGAACTCAGCCACCCTCGTTGATTTCTGTACCGTCTGTGGCTGCTTTCACCCTACAGAGCCAGAGCATGATGCTTCTTGGCCAGCAAACCCTAAAATATTTACTAGCTGATGCTTTATAGAGAGTTTGCTGAACCTTGGGCTTGAATCTTGATGAGGTCTGCAGGTAACTTTTACTCGGTGTTCAAGGTGTGACACATATAAATTGATGCAGGGCATGGGATTATGCTTGACACCAGACAGGGTGCCTCTCCCTTTGAGGGCCACGTGATGCGGTAACTGCTCAATGATAAATGATGATATACAAATCACGGGCGTAAATAACTACAATGAAATGTACAAAGACACAGTGAGGAAAGAGCACTGATGGGATGCTGGCCTCACAGTAAATTCCCCAGTAGACTCCGTAATGCCATTTCTAACAGGAAAGACGACCCAAACGCGGACACGCTCATTTTCCCTAGACACATCTCCCATTTCAGTGGCTGCATAATTGTCAGCCTCCATGATTTCATTTCATCTCACTGTGGCACGTTCATTTTGTAACGACCGTCTGGTCAAAGCGTCCGTGCTCAGAGCTTCCGTGACGAGGTCCCTATGCATCAGTTTTACCAAGAATTCAAATGCACGGAGTCAAATGTGTGGACTGGGAACGGACAAAGCGTTTGAGATGCAAGCCAGGGGTGAACGGCATCTCTGATCTGATCTTCCTCTGGAAAACAGTGACATGCACTATAAATCCGGAGACCGGAGCTATAATTTTTCCATCCCAAGTGGAGATCAAAGGCTCCAGTCTTCCCATGGTGTGGCTGACAAGGGTGAGCCCAGCAGGCCTGCTTTCCCCACGCTGCCTCACACTTGTAAATCTGCACCTTCCTCAGTCAGTGTCAGCAGCTCCTTTACAAGGGGACGCAAGTGTCATGCTAATGATTCTGGGCTTGAGTCAAGGCTACTGTGGCCACTCGGACGGCATGCGTGAAGTGGCAGGACCGTGGGTGAATTCTTCACTGAAATGGACTGGTCGGCTCTGAACGCAAGGCAGGAAATCTGGAGTCTCAAAGCAGCCTGGGACACAATGACACTCCGCGTCCTGGCGTGTGAAGCTCAAAGCCAGCGTTTGAAACGGTTCCGGCGCACAATGCCCGTCTCCCAGGCTCTTTTCCAGGACGCCAAGCACTCTGTTTGCTCTTTTGTTCGGGCTTCAGTGACTTATGGGTCTGGGAAGCATTGCTTTGCAAAACATAATAACTCCTGCCATGAAAACAGACTGGTTTTAATGACAATAACTTGATATATCAATTACTAAGCAATTGCTCGCAGGTGATGAAAGGTCTGTAAACCTAAAACCTGATACAATGGTGGCTCAGAAGGAGGAAAAGGCACCCTTGGGAAACCATAATAATAAAAATGTCAAACTGGCAGTAAATTGGGAGGAAGAAAATACCTTGGGGGAGGGAGTCCCTGCCTGCAGCAGGGCCAAACTGTTTCCAGGCTGTCAAATACCAGCTATTTTCTGATGGCCTCGCCAACCGGGCCTTCCGTCTTCATGGAAAATAGGATTAGAGTCTTTTTCAATTTTTTTTTTTCCTACAGGTCAATGGAAGAGTCTATCATCATTAAAATCCAGCAGAGGGTGTTATATGGGAACTCTCTGGACTGGCTGTTCCGGTTTTCTAAAAAAATATATGTATATGCCAAAAAAAAATAGAGAAAGAGAAAAAAAGCAAACCTCGGAAACAAAAGCAGTGAGAAAGTTATGGACACAATGAAGGAAGGAGTGTAGTAGTTTCATGATGAAATTCACTAGTTCACTAGCTGATGGTCAAGGCTCCTCCCTGGAGTCTGGTGAAAATCCCCACAGATCCGACGGAAAAAATAATCCATGTAATGTGCTTCTGTTCTTCTTTTATGCACTTTCAGGATGGAGGACGGTCACTCCGGGGCAGCGGATCCTGGGCCAAGGGTGAACACGATTTCCACACCAGGAGGAGAGTCGGGATGTGAAGACAGAAGGAGTATCAGATCCCTAAGATGCGTAAGGAATAGAGTTGTACCTTATTCCAGACCTGAATCTCTTTCTACATGTTCTCTTTGTCTCCGGAAAACAAATGGCTACAATCGCCTAGGATGTTCTGTAGCTGCTGCTGGCATCTAAACACCGTCGATACCAGAGACGGAAGAAAAGGGATTCCATGCGGGGACCATGGGACTTGATTTCTTAGGGTCCAATATGGGCACTGGGAACTAAGGCATCAACACTGCACAGAGCATAGTGTGCAGTGAGCACACCACCTCCCGCACTAGGGATCCACGTGACAGAATGGAAATCTACACCCTGGGTTTGGGCGGTGGCGTAAAACATGCCCTTTGGCTTCCTTCCAGGGCATGTAGGTTTCCTGGCATCGATAAAAGACATGGGTTATTCTCTCTACTTTCTAGTTCAGATTTTTTGGTTTGTTTTTAATGTGGGTTCCATATCCAGGGTGAGGCTTGAACTCAAGACCCTGAGATCAAGAGTCATGTGCTGGGTCGCCTGGGTGGCTCAGTCGATTAGGCATCTGACTTCGGTTCAAGTCATGATCTCACAGTCCGTGGGTTTGAGCTCCGTGTCGGGCTCTGGGCTGACGGCTCAGAGCCTGGAGGCTGCTTTGGGTTCCGGGTCTCCCTCTCTCTCTGCCCCTCCCCTGGTCACTCTCTGTCTCTCTCTCTCAAAATAAAATAAAGACATAAAAAATTAAAAAAAAAGAGTCATGTGCTGTACTGGCTGTGTCAGAGGGGCCCCTTCTCCCCTATACTTTGCTGACCAAACTAAATCCCCATTGCTTTTTTAAATTTTGTTTTGTTTTAGTTTAAATCTATACATCTGGAAACCTTTGCATGCATTTCTCTCCCAAAACACCCAAGGCACGATGTCTCACTGAGCTGAGGGTTCTTGTGTTCAGATTGGTTGAAAATGCACGGTCGCCTCCCCGGGACATTTATTTCTCTCCCGAGAATGCCCTCCATCCTATCCGTCTGGATGATTCTCCTCATTGAACGAAAGGGCTGTGACATTCAAAACATAAGAACTATTTTGCTTTCATATCTTAAAATAAAAGACGACCAACCTCCACCACGACTACCTTAGGTGTCGGAGCAAATTGTACCTTTTCTGTTTGGAATGAATCCAACGGAAGAAGGACTCCCTCAGGCCAGGTCAAGGTGCGCATCACACACTCGCAAGCAGGTTAATCCCAGTTCCATCCAGACTTCCTGCGGAGCGGAGGAGTTGAAGACTTGTTTCTACACCAGTGAGAGTCTTGACTGTAGACTTGTACTTTTTATATGAGCAGTGAGCAATCATGTTCCACCTTCACTAAATTCAACGGGGCATCTCCTTTCATGAAATAGTTTGCTGGTTATACCTTTGCACTTCACATCTTCACTGATGCTGGGTTCCAGCCATTTATCTGCTTAATAAAATTTATCTAGTATCCAGTGAAACACCTAACCATTTATTTAGCAGTAAGGACATTGAAGAGTGGAGTTGGAAGATCTCGGGTTCATTCCCGGCTTTGCCGCTGGCTAGCTTTGTGAGCCTGAGAAATGTACTTCACCCCTCTGGGCTCCATGGTGGCCCCTCCGTATTTCATGGGAACACAGGGAGGGTCTCATCAGAACGGTACGGGTCAAATAGTGAGTGCGAGATCAAAGTCTGCAACAGAGTGGGAAGATGGTGATGTCATCGAACCAACGTTAACACTGAGAAAGAAGCAAAAACAAAGCTAGACCTAACTCTAACCAAGAGTGGCTCATTCTGCCAAGAATGACTCTTTCTACTAATGAGAATTGGGTGCCGAGGAGTGTCCTGACAAAACTCTCTTCAGAAAAGCTGCCGCCTCTGAGGAAAGAAAGTCACTTCTAAGAGGGGTGTACTTTGGTGGGTAGTGATACACCCTCCTGGGGAAAACAGTACAATAGACGTACAACACTGAAGATGTTTGCTATTCGCATAAGTAAAAATGAGTTTTAAAACAGGTGTTTGAAATTGCATTCAACATTTTCAAGAAAATGTGAAAAATTGTGCTTGCTTGGGGAACTTATTTTTAAATTTATATTTCTTATTATTATTATTTGCTGGAGGAGTTTAAATAACGTTGCCTAAACGTTTTCAAGAACGTGAAATACTGACATGGGGTTGGAATACCTAAGTCCACACGCATCACTGCTCCTACCATAATAATTAGGGAAACCAGTACAAATGCAAACATACTCCTCTTTCCAGGTTATGACATTGCAGAGCTGTGAGCACCCGGAATCTAAATTCCAGAACGGGTGAAGGTTTTCCTCAGGGGTCAACACCTACGACCCCCCTCCTGTCTGGAGATACCGCTGAGAACGGGCTTAGAGAGGATCCGATTGGCCAGAGTGAAGCGACTGTAGAAGCTAAGGCTGCACACTCAGAGGGATGGCAGGGACTATAAAATCTCCCTGTCCCCTGTCTACACTGGAGGAGGCAGAGAAGGGCGTCGGCAGCTCGTCCAAGCCTAGCACCCGAAGTCTTGCCAAAGGGATGGTTCATGAAACACCAGGCAGCCACGTCTCCCACTCAAAATATTTACAGAGGAAGTCAGATTCACAGAAGTGGCCACTGATCCTCAGTCCCGCTCAACAAATCACTGGATACAAGTGAGCCTCTCCCGTGATCATCTGCCCTCTCTAGGGCAAATATTTTAAACCAGATCAGGAGTAACCATTTTGAAAATGCATTTGCAGAACTTTTAAACTGAGTGCACAAAACATCGTTTCAACTGCTGTCGGAATAAAGCTCCAAGGCATTATTAGGAATGGCTTTTCTCAGGGGGCCTGGGTGGTTCAGTCAGTTAAGCATCCGCCTTCAGTTCAGGTCATGATCTTATGGTTCGTGGGTTTCAGCCCCGCATCTGGCTCTATGCTTACAGCTCAGCGCCTGGAGCCTGCTTCGGATTCTGTGGCTCCCTGTCTCTCTCTGCCCCTCCCCCACTTACACTCAGTCTCTAAAAATGAATAAATGTTTAAAAAAATTTAAAATAAGAAAGGGAATAGCTTTCCTCATGTTTGCTTTAAACTGATAAGTAAATACACAGGCACCAGGTCTTGCCTCTGTTTTAGCTCTAGGATCAATCTTAAACTAGAAACCTAGGCTTGTTTAAAATGGTTGGTTAAATAAAATCAAGTAATACTCTGTCCTGGCACAAAGGGCGGGGGAGGGGAAAAGCATCATATTTTATAAAGATATATTGGATAGCCTGGGTGGCTCAGTCGGTTAAGCATCCAACTTTGGCTCAGGTCATAACCTCATGGTTCATGGGTTCGAGCCCCACATCGGGCTCTGTGCTGACAGCTAGCTCAGAGCCTGGAGCCTGTCTTCAGATTCTGTGTCTCCCTCTCTCTCTGACTCTCCCCTGTCACGCTGTCTCTCTCTCTCTCTTAAAAATAAGTAAAACATTAAAAACAATTTTGAAAAGATATATTTTATGGCTTAACCAAATTTCTCTCTGCAATACTTAGAATTCATTTGGATACATTTATTATTGAATCTATTAAGGAAAGGTAATTTATTAAGTAAATATTCTCAGAGGAAAGGCAGGAAGGATGCAAAAAATAAGATGAAGTCATTTCTAATCACTACACTGTAAGGTAAAGGGTAATATCTTTGAATATATAACAAAATCAAAAGCAATACTTTAATAAGTGGACTTAAGTGATAATTATGGAAGAGAAAAAGTTATGTGTTTGCAACAGTAAGTATTTTTTTATTGAAAGGTGACAGACAGAGTGCGAGTGGGGTGAGGGGCAGAGACAGAGGGAGGCATAGAATCTGAAACAGGCTCCAGCACAGAGCCCAAAAGAGGGCTGGAACTCACAAACCAGAAGATCATGATCTGAGCCAAAGTGAGATGCTTAACCACCTGAGCCACCCAGGCACCGCTACTAAATGATATTTTTAAATAAACTCTAATTCATTAATTAATTATCCTGAGATGCATTTGAAAATGTCAGGAAACATTCTTTAATCAACTACTTTAAAAAATAAAATTTAACGGGGCACCCGGGTGGCTCACGACCTCAGTCCTGTCCAACTTCAGCCTAGGACATGGTCTCTCAGTTCGTGAGTTCAAGCCACACATCGGGCTCACAGCTGTCAGTGTGGATCCTACTTCCTCTTTCCCCCTCTCTTCCTGCCCCTCCCCTGCTCATGCTCTCTCCCTCTCAAAAATAAACATTAAATTTTTTAAAATAAAACTTCACTTGATTTCTCAAAATTTAAAAATCCTTTTCCTTGCCAAGATTTGGGGGAGAGAAAAGGAAGAGAGAAAGAAAACACAAGGACTTTGTCCCATTCTGTAGGGTTGACAAGACCAGGGATCCCACTTAGCATGCTAACTGGGTACACTGTGTGTGTGTGATCAACAGCAATGTTGCCTTTTAATTAACCTAGGTGATCCCAAAGCTCTGACCTCACTGGGAATGGCCCTTTCCATCTTTATTCTGCATCTCTTCTAAGGGAGCTGATGAATAGTGCGAGACCAGTTTTGCAGCACAATTCCTTAGAATTTCTAATAACCCTGTGAGCCAGAATGTGCTTCCTTTTCTAACCCATCAAGTGCTGAAAGTTTAACCAGTGACTAGCTGTTTCCAAGGATTTTCTGCTTTCTTTGATTATGCAAATCTTTGTTGTCTAAGGGACCTGGAGGTGAGGTTTTGTTTCCCAGGTTGTGGAAGACTAGCTATTTCAGTCGACTTCGGAATGAAAGGTGCTCCACCCATCGCTGGCAATTTCACTTAAGACTTTGTAGAAAAGACAGAGGACTTTATAGAGAGAGATACATAGCTCTATGGATAAAATCAGTTATATATCTACAGACATATATTGCTGGGCGTTGTACCGGCCTTGCTGGATGACATGGTCACAGTAAGGAAATGGCAGACGTTGCACGGCTCCTGCCATGAGAGGCAGAACTGGCATCTCCTTCTGCTACTACTGCTCATGTGAAATTAGGCCTGTTGCTATTGATTCGGCCTCACAATGTTCCAAATCAGGCTGACATTCCCCACACAGATATCCCATAAGAAAAGATATTTTCCTGTCGCTGCATAAGAGATTTTGGATCAAAACATTATGAATATTTGAAAAAAACTCTTCTAATGAGCCTTGCAGACCCAAAACCGAAGGGGGAGCTAAGAACACAACAGTTACAGTTAACTCTGGCCCAGAGAAGAAGAGCCTAACTTACAGGGAAGACACAGACAAGGACCGGACATAAGTTGCTGCATATACCTTTGCTACTGGACTCACAGATACCCTCCCTTGTACTGACTTCAGCTATGAGTATCCATAAGAAACTAGAAGCCCAGGTGCAAGGTCAACACACATAGGGCCCCCATTAGGCTTACACCAAGGAAAGGGCTTTCTCTAGCAACTTGTTAACAAACATTCTTTCTCTTGTGGTTTATGAGCTAGATAAAATAACTCCCAGCCTATCTATATACCATTTGACCAATGTTTTTGTTTTGGCGTTACTAACTTAAATAATATGTATATGATCCTGTCTTTTACTGACAACATCTTGTTGTTCTCTTGTTTGTAAAGTTTACTTAGCTTACTGTAAGTGCATTACATGACTTCGTAATAACTTGTTAATTAAAAACAAAGTCATAATTATCGGCCAAAAACAACCCGTACAAAATAAGATGGGTTTGTTACTTTCTTAATCTTGGGGACTGATGCCAAGAATAAATTGGGATGGTTCTACAGAAATACTCCTGTAAGACTTGTCTCTGTACACCTTTGATGATTAAAGCACCTTATCACGAAGAGTAACTGTAACTGTAAACAATTTGTATTTTCTGATGTCATGTTATTGCTTGATCAATAAAAAAAAGACACCAAAGCAGACTGAACAGAGATGCCTGCCTGGTGACCAAGAAAGAAACATGTGGCTCTCTCATCTCTCTTGCGCCGACACCGTCTCTCCTTCAGGGGACCCCGGACCTGCTGGAGCTGGACTTCGGCAATATGTTAGTTTTCATATATACTATTATATATAATGTGTGGTGTAAATAGAATCTATGTACAGTAAAACCTTGATTTACAAGCATAATTTGTTCTGGAAACATGCGTGTAACCCAAAGCACTTGTATATCAAAGTGAATTTTCCCATAAGAAATAATGGAAACTCGTGTGATCCAATCCACAACCCCAAAATATTTATAAGAAAATGATCACAAGGGGCGCTTGGGTGGCTCAGTCGGTTAAACTGCCGACTTCGGCTCAGGCCATGATCTCACGGTTCATGGGTTTGAGCTCCGCGTCGGGCTCCATGCTGACAGCTCAGAACCAGCAGCCTGCTTCAGATTCTGTCTCTCTCTCTCTGCTCCTCCCTCACTCCTGCTCTGTCAATCTCTCTCCAAATTAAATAATAAAAACATTAAAAAAAAAAAAGAAAATGATCACAATCCTGTGATATAATACCAAGTAATAAAGAAAATACAAAATATAAAGAAAAGTAAAATTAACCTGCACTTCCCACTAAAAATCTTAGCGGCTGGTGTGAGGGAGGCAAGAGGCAGGAGGGTGATTGTGTAGAAGGACTCTATCACTAATGGAATCACTGCTGTGTATTGGCTCAATGGACTCTTTTTCTTTTCTGGCAACTTTAACAAGGAGCCTATCCAATGACACTTGGATTTGCCTCCTTTTGAGGATTTCATGGAAACGTGACACTGGACTGATGATACCCCACAATCCCACAGTGAGACAGAGAGACAGAGAACACCGCTGGCTCACTTGTGATCATGTGACATTAGGCGTCACGTACGACACATAGGGCCAAACATGGCTCATTTATCAAGTTAAGATCTATTAGAAATGTCTGCTCATCTTGCAGAACAGTCACAGAACAAGTTCCTGACAACCCAAGGATTTACCATATATACACAGTCATAATACATATGATACGCTGATACAGGCTAGGAACATGGCTTCACGTTTGGAGAAAAGTCTGCAAAATATATCCGATGTCAGATTCCAGACCAGCAAAGGTAAACCGATGCAGGGACACCTCCAAATTCTGCCAACTGACATAATGGCTTTATAAAAAGGTTCTTTCATTAAAACAGAAAATATTCTTTATGAGGGAAGAATGTGGTTCATAACTGCCTGTTTATTTTAAGGACATCAAAAGAGTATCCATTTGATTCCATGATCAAAGCAAACTAATTAACATGAGTAGAGAGCAGAAAACAGGGGAAGATCAATGGAAAGGCGCTGACGGCCAATCCAGAGCACTGCCCCTTGGGGACCAAGTCCTCACTGATCAGTGCCTTTTGAGACCACTGTTCCAGCAGAGAGAAGTGACCATTCAGTCAGGTCTGGATATTGGAAGTCAACTGAGGGAAAACTTACTCGAGTTAAACAGAAATACTAACACTGTTAGACTCTCAAATGAACTGTTTCAAAGGAACCTGAAGTCAAAATGAAGAAAGTCCGTGCAACTGAAGCTCTTGTCACACAGAGCTCCAAGAAGACAGTCTGTCATGTCTTTGTCCCACTCCTGCACCCTCACGTCTAAAATCGGAGTCTGACTCACAAAACAGGAATGATCGAATTCCAAATGACACATTCCTATTTCCAAAGCTAGGCTGGGTAATATGAGAGTGAGGCCACACACCACCCACATTAAGTCACCCCGGCAGTGACTGACTGACGGACACTCAACCCCAACGTTCCAAGACCTTTACGATGGTAATTTAAAAGTCAAGGTCTGTTGCTTTTCCTGAACAAATATCATCTAGTTTGTGAGTCTAAATACTTGCTACTTTTTAAAAAAGAAATGATTTGACAAAGAACAGAAGTAGACCAGCTTTAATCATTGAAATGATCAAACATCTTTTACCGGAAGTCAAAGAAAAAAGAGAAATGGCTTAAATCAAGAAGTACTGATGGCTGCTTTGGCAGTTTATGAAGCTGATCCTCAGCATCATGAGGTCCTTGGAGACGCACTGGAGACTGTTGCCAACAGATACCATATCCCAGGGGCCTGGGCACAACTTCAATCTTTCAATACAGGCACTAAGCTCCCATTAGCTGAAATTTGCCATGTCACATACGTGACAAAAGCCAACCCCAGCTGCTAGAAGAGGAGCTCTACCTGCTTAGGATTCTATGTCTCCATCTCTCTCTGCCCCTCCTCTGCATGTGCTCTGTCTGTCTCTCTATCAACAATAAATAAATATTTTTAAAAATTAGAATAGGAGCTCTACATTTCTGGGTACCAAGTGAATGTAATATAACCACTTGGACCATCCATCCACCTTTGCTTGCTATAAATGAGATGGGGAGTTAAGCCAGGTTTGGGGACAGAGGCAAATGTGTTGGTGGAAACTACCCCCCCCCCTCATCATTGTACGGCCTCTAGAAAGTATTGTGGTTTCATCATCATGGCAAACATCGCTGCCTTACAGAAGGATGCTACTACACCTATGCAGAGTCTATTAGGCATCACATATGATGAGCTACTAAGAGATTTCCGAGACCAAAGACCAAACACAATTAATGGGAAATACACGGTGTCATACAAGAGAGTTACCACCATTCTGGTTGTTGGTTTCTCACACGGTATGCTCAGATACTCAGGTCCTGATTCATTTATACGTTCATGGATTCCTTCAACAGAGAGGGAGTGGCGATAAGATTTTCGGCAATATAGGCTTACGCTATGTCCTCGAGAAACTTACAGCCTACGATGGAAATAGACTAACATAATGAAAACAACATTATTATTATTTTTTAACGTAAAGACAGAAACACATAAACAAAGAATGAGAGGGAAGGAGGAAGAAATGAAAGAAAGAAGGAAGAGATGGGAAGGAACGGAGACAAAGAGATGCCATAAGATGGCAAACGTGCTAGTTGCTAAGGAAGAGAGGTACATCACGTTTACGGAGGGACTTTTACTACTGAAGGTGCCCCCTCAGAGGGGGAACCAACATTCAGAGTCAAGGTGGCAAACTGACAACAGGAAGGGAACGCTGTAACCAAAAGTGTTGGAAAACTAAGTGCAGATGTATAATCATGAGACCTGAATACAAGAGAATTATCTGTGTGCCTGAGTCCCTTCATAGTCCGAGGGCGTCAGGGTAACAGGGATAGGAAAACACCTGACAGATTCCCACACTGATTGGGTCCCCTTGTACTTATTTCTACATCTATCATTTCTTTTCATTTTTCTTTCGTTAAGTTTTGATGATGATCCATGTCCAGGAAAACACGAGCCTAGAGTTTGGAGAGAGAGGACAAGCAGGGTAGATACGAAGACTGGGTATGCAAACCAACTGCTCTTGGAAATGTGTAGAAACTGAAATTAAAAATTAATGGGCCACTGATTGTTGTGGGAAATGGAAACTTTTCTATTGCTTTCGGGTTTATTAGAGGGCATGGAAATTAGAGGGCTACTGAACTAATGTTTCTTGACTGCTCTCCCCGAGGGGGGAAAAAAAGAGAGATCTAAGAGTTCACAGCACCAGATCAGAGCTTCTAGCAATCATGATTTTTTGTCTTCTCTTTTTACATCAACATAACATTAATGTGAATTGTTTACAAGGTTTGTCTAGAACACTTTTTCTTTTTTTTCTTTTTTCTTTTTTTTTTTTTTTTGCTTTTCAGTCCTTAAATACGGAAGAGGAAACACAGATTAATTATAAACTCAAAGAAATAAGTTTGCTGCCTCACGGAAAGAGTTCTGAAGACCATGCAGACTGTTACCCATTGGAAAGTGCTGCCTTAGCACCTGCCTTCCTCTATGTCCTTGAGGCTTCCTCCGTGCAGGGACCTAGGTGCCCGCTGTCTACACTGAGTCACGTCTTCAGAGCTAGAACAAAGGCTGGCCTACAGTTTGGCCGCCATATTGTTCACTGTGGCAGGAGCTGCAGCGTTCTGGCATCCACCAAAGTGTGGATGCTCTTCGCCCCCCTCTCCCAGATTGAATACAAGAAAGTTCCAGACTTCTAGGTATGGGTATGGTATTCCCAATGGTGCCTGGATGATCTGGAAGCAAAAGACTGGCAGTGCCCTGTAGGGGAGATCTCAGGGGGAGCAATGCCTCGATCTGCCTCTCTTCCTCTAATGGACTTCTCTGGAAGACCTCATTCTTGCTCTCCTACACGTCCAAACTACGCGTGCATCCTGCTGTGTTTTCTTGTCTTCTGCAGCCAGCTCTGTAAAGCATTGACTTTTACTTGATTTTCGTGAGCTTGCTTCTCCCAGTAAAGCATCATCATTGCACAAGCGTTGCCTTAAGCACGCCTTGCTGTCTAGGGAATCCAGTCATAGACAGCAGGGACGTTTCCAGGGCTGGAAGCAGACTCCACCATCCAGGATTCAGAAGTCACACTCTCTGACCTCCTTGAAGGAGAGAGGACTGCACTGCGTGTGGTTAAGGGGTGGTTACATTTCCAAGCAGTGACCACACAATTACAGCGCTTTCCCCTGCAGAACACTGAAACCAGCCCCGGGGTGAGGAAGACAAAACTTTGGAGATCGAATGGCTGCTGCCCTGAATCAGTATGGGGACCATCATAAATGTAGCAACTATTTACGGAGGTGGATGCTTTCGACAACATCAGAAGTCTTTCAAAAAGGAAATGATAAGTGGCCAGCTGCCGATTTCATGGATGCTGTGAGAGCCAGGAGGCCCTGTGGGAAGCTCTAAGAAAGACTTACCTTCTGCAGCGGCAAGGGCAGGTTTTGCTGAAATCAGGACCAGGACAAAGAGTAACGGGCCAGAGCGGCCAAGAAGACGGGATGTGGAGCCCTGACTGGTCTGCTACGTGACAGCGGGACCTGGTAGGGAAAGAACGATTCCTGAAGCCTCTGTTGGAAATATTCTCGTGAACCTACATCTAGATCTCAGACTCCACATCCCCTGGAACACGGCGGACAGCCACATTCCCGTCTGCCCAGAAACAACAACAACAAACACTTGTTCCGTTGCAATGACCTCGCCTGGACATGGTGCCTCGGAAAATGAAGTGCATGTTCCTCAAGACCCACCATCATCTGTCTTTATGTCTACAGAGCTGTGATTTTCAAACTTGAACATGCATGGAATCACCTGAAAAGCTAAAGCATGGACCGCTGAGGTCTACCCCTCAGAGACTCTGACTAGGTTGTTGTTCTGCGGTGGGTCCTGGGAAAATGTCCATCCCTAACGTTCCTGAGAGATGTTGTTCCTGCTGGTCTGACTGAGTCCACAGTAGGAGGAATGTGTGCTTTGGTCCTATAGTCCGATGTCATCACAGATGAGCTGGGTGGGGCGAGCCCGACTCTGTGGAAACAAACAACCTATACACCAAAGGAGACATAGCTCCTGCCTCCCCGGAATCAGCTATGGGGATACGTGTGGAGATGAGTCTCAGGCAGGATGGGTTGGGAAGGGCAGCATGTCAGGTGGAGGACGGAATTCACTGGCATGGTGACACTCACACATGACTTGGCATTTGGGTTTCTGAAGGACATCTAGAGCTGGTCCAGTGAGTCTCGGGCGATGGCACCTAGGACAGTGCACACAAGAACGGCCTTCTGTAGATAACATGGAGCTCGCAAACCTCAGTGCAGGACTGAGAGAGGGTGAGAAGGGTAAGAGAAGTTGGGGCACGGAAATAAGCTGCTCCCGTAATATGAGAGATCTCCACCTGATTTGTTCCCAGGCAGGGCTCAGTGGGCCCTCCCTCACAAAACACTAAGGAATGTACAGGTGAGAAGGTATAAACACACATTAGAAGATCCTGAGCAGTGTGTTCTGTGGGCCATGGCAGAGGATGGGTGGTGTGGCCACCCAACAAGATGCCTTAACAGTGATGATATTGATATAATTTTGGAATGGTAGAAGGAAGGGGCCAGCACATAGCCATCAGAAGCAAGGTGCGTTTTAACTGGCATCAGCCCAGAGCAACCGTCAGCATGCCTGATGTTCAAAAATCTGTAAATAATAGATCATGGTGAATGCAGATCACGTCGTGTGTGTCTCACGGTCTTTAATAAAAAGAAACTAGAACTACCAAGTGGTAGGCCGCTTATTCTACAGAGCCAGCATGGCTCACATGCCCAGAGCCACTAACTGGCAGAAAAAACAGGGCCAGTTGAGGAAAGGTCCCTCAACCCGCTATAAGAACATAACAGTAGGTATTTGTTACCCTTCCTCAATAACTTCCACAATCGCCAAATATGAGAGAGGATGAAACAGTCACAAATTGCTACGACTCCTAGACAAGGGCTTTTGACTCACTTCTCACAGTGGGGCCAGTGGTTTCACAGACTTTGTAGGCCATACTGTCAGCCCCCCAGTTTAAGAGTGGAAGGTATCTAGAGCCCTCATCTGGGCCCCCTGATTTCTGGAGTAACAGCCATTATTATACAAAAAGCCAAGAGGAATCTTTGGCCAAAGACAGTATATATTTGAGTAGCAATAACATACTCAGGAGAAAATGCTAACGTCGGGTCCACCATAAAAGACTTGAAGGATACAGAAGCATGATTTCCACTATACCTCTCTTGACATGAGCTGTCTAGTCTATATATAAACCAAACGTAGCATAAAGAACATAACTGGGAACCACCACAAAGTTAACCAGAAAACAGCCAGAATTGGATCCACCACTCTAGGAATGGCGTAACTAATAGAGCAGGTCAAAATGATGTTCAATGTACCACTTTTTGGGAATTATTCTATCTCAAGGATGATCGTACACATGTTACCTGCACATGTCGGCTCGTCAGCTCCCCTTGTCCCCTGGCTCATCCTGACATTCCCCATAGCACCACACGGGCCCCTGTATTTATGACATCATGATGGAACAATGCGACAAGTTCACTTTATGACCCAATGAGACACAGGCATGCCAGAAGGCGGGAGGTAATTTAAGAAGGACTTCCCGACCTGCCTGCGCAGATGAGGTTTAGGGGGCCAGGGGTGCGGGGCCTGCCAGAACATCCCTTCTAAGGTAAAGGATAGTTTGTTGGATTGTGATCTCTCTATGACTAACAGACATGCACAGCTTGATGACACAGGAGAGAAAGAGGAGTCAAAGTTAAATTCAAAGTTGTGGTCTACTTAACTGGATAATGATTCCATTTACTAAGAAACACTGAGGGAGGTACAGGTTGGCGAAAATGGCAACAATCACTTACTTAAAAATTTGTTTTTAATGTTTTATTTGTTTTTGAGAGAGAGAGACAGTGAACAGGGGAGGGTCAGAGAGAGGGAGACACAAAATCTGAAGACAGCCTCCAGGCTCTGAGCTGTCAGCACAGAGCCTGATGGGGGGCTCGAACTCACGAACCGTGAGATCATGACCTGAGCCGAAGTCAGACGCTTAAATGACTGAGACACGCAGGCGCCCCAACAATCATTCACTTTACACCCAGAAATTTAAGATTTTTAAGGCAGCAGCGGTTGGATATTGAGCGGGGTCTTCAAGGAGACCCCAAGGGTGAAGGCCATGACTTGGGAATTGTCAGGACTTCGTGGACATTTAGAAATCTGGGACTAGATAAGGGCACCTGAAACAGGGAGCACAGACAAAAGGTCCAAAACTAAGGCCCCCAAACGTAGCGACCCTGAAACCACCAAGCCTCACAGCTCTCCGAGGGGCTGGGCTGAATGCCCACGTTCAGCTGAAGGGCCAAACCGGAAGCAGCCTTACGAAGCCACAGCCCGACTCCTCTCTCCTGACCAGACCTCCAGACACGCTGGACTCAAACCTTTCTGTGGGCACAAGACTGCTCTACCACAGGCTTCTCACAGAACCGCTCAACTAGGTTTCAATTCCCGAAGGAAACGAGGATTTTCTCAAAACTTCCACAACCGCAGGCTGCTAGGACTTAAGTAGCCCACCGGCTAGTCTGCCGCTCTTGAATATTAACATCACACGTTGCCAAACCTGTCACTCCTCAAGGAGACTCTAACTATGACTTATTTAGGATTCAGGGACACTAAAACTCTGAGATGCTTAGTGTTGTGATGTATGTGTGTGTATAAAATTACAGACCCTTATTTTTCTTATTTATAAAGGGATTCTTGTCTGTAGGGGGTGTGGAAAACACGCAAAATATAATGAAAATAGAAATTTAACCCTCAATAACTCAGTGCATGTTCAAGTCTCACCAAAATCTATGTGGTCGATTACATCCAAAGAAACCTGCAGTCCCTCCTCCGACGGCCTACCTCCCCTCTTCGGGCAGGTGCAGGAATCAGGGAAGTGGTTGCAAGCTACGCAACTGAGCGTAGGAACCGCAAAGTATTACTTTCTGACGAAACAGCTCAAAATATAAAGCCAACCTCATGCCAGTGAAATGTACATGGAAAAATAAATGCCTGCCTATGATGTGCAAATACAGACGCATACGTGCTTCCCCAAAGTCCTATCATTGCTGACATGATTTAACTAGAACTCGGTTCAATGAACGTGGACTTGGCATGTTATTTCAGAGCACTTACTAGGGTGAGGCGTGCAAAGACGTATAGCCCTTTCTTATATTCGGGGACACTCAAGTGGAGGAGGAGAGGCCATATTTAAGCCCAAACTCCATGTGGAAATCTGTAAGGTGCAATCAGGAGCAAAGAGGGAACAACAAGTTACAATAGTCGCCCGTGAGGAAGGCTTCATGGCGGAGACGACACTACGTAGAATTGAGGGAAGTCACCATGTGGCCGTGACACAAACAGGGGTGGGTCGATCAGGAACAGAAGGAAGAGGGTGCAGACAGACCCCCCCCCCATCAGTGGGTATAACTGTTGCCTGGTCCTGATGTACAGTCTCCGTTGTTACCTTCTTCATGAACTTCGGGTGTCCAGGATCAAACGAGACAGAATCTTTGGAAGAATAAACACATCCAGGTTGGGTTGGGATCTCCTGGTGCCTTGTCCAGCGTGTCACGCACCCCCCTTTCCACGGAAACCCTGTGTGGGATTTTCCAACTGTGTGAATTCTTTCTCTTGGTTTATGGCCACTGTCCTCCAAGCAGAGCACGACCGGGGTTTTCTTTTTTATTAAAAAAAATAAACAAAGCTAGCGATGAGACATCACCTCTGCCAACTTTTTAATTATATTTTGATGGCTTTTCAGGAAGAACACCTTTCTGCAATCATACATCAAAAGGAAACAAAATTAAACCCACACCTAAGGGGCCTACCAAATCATAGACATCTTTACTGAAACAACACAAAATTAATTTGAAAAATGGTGATTTTGGAAAACCTTTTTCCTCGCCTCACTATGAAATGTGTCTTCTATACATCAAAAACCAAACCTTTTTATTACTGTTCCTTTCGAATCTTGCTAAGCAGACCTCAGGATTTGTCAGGCTTCCAGCCGACAGGAGGAGTCCTTTTCGGTGCTTGTGGCTGAGGACCTCAGTATTTCTCCTGCAGGCCAGCTGTCCTTCTCCTGATTGATGGGCCAGGGTGGGTGACCTCGCTCTTTGTGCGAGACTTTCACAAACCGCAGAGAAGCACGTGAAATCGCTGAGTGCTAGCTATGGGCAGTTGGAGGAGCCATCTAAAATTCGTGTTAGCTAGGGGCGCCTGGGTGGCTCAGTCAGTTCTGCGTCTGACTTCGGCTCAGGTCATGGTCTCGGGGTTCAGCAGTTCGAGCCCTGTGCTGACAGCTTGAGCCGCGAGCCTGCTTCGGATTCTGTCTCCCTTTCTCTCTGCCCTTCCTCTGCTCACATTCTGTCTCTCTCTCAAAATAAACAAACATGAAAGTTAGAGTTAGCTAACATACTATCAGCACTCCTACACTGTCTGCACACCCTCCTTGCACCAGGATTCAGAATCTCTCCTGGCTGTAGGAAATACGCCAGGCTCCACATATCTGAGTTTTTTCCTACCTCCCACCACGTAACAACTAATTCCAACAATTTCCAAATGCTGCCGAAAAGCCTGGCCAACGGATTTAGACAGCAGTCCAGTGGAAACATGTAGATTGGTGGGTCACAGCACTGAAAATATAAGAATGACATGCTTTTAAGTCTTTATATCCTTGGTTATAGTTTTGCAATATTTTAATATTTGAACTCTTCATTAGTTCACTCAGCAAGTGTTTCCTGGCGACCACAGGCCCCCGGGCTAAGTGCTGGGGAGGCACCCATGCACTCCTCCTTCCTCTTCCAACAAGTGTTGACTGAATGCTTTCTGGGTCGAGGAGACAATTTCAGGCTCCAGCAGTGAATAAAACAAATTTCATTAAAATGACCCTAAAACGGCCCCTGGGTGGCTCAGTCAGTTAAGTGTCTGACTTTGGCTCAAGTCATGATCTCTCGGTTCGTGGGTTCAAGCTCTGCATCAGGCTCTGTGGATTCTCTGTCTTCCCCTCTCTCTGCGCTTGCTCATTCTCCATCTCTCTCTCAAAAAATGAATTAACATTAAAAAATATTTAAATGACCCTCAAAGACTTTATTGAAGTTCCTATAAATGACAGCAAGAGAAGGCTGGCATCCCTGTGACTTGTGTTAAACGGAAAAGGATCACTGCGTTAAAAACGATTAATTGTATTAGAGACAATAGTTAATTATACATCGGATGATCACAGCAAAACTAATGGGGGCTAAGCTCTGAATCGGAGTGACACGTGGTCCCATGACATGCTGCGTGACCTCGAATGGATCACCACGAAATAACCTGCCCATGGCCCTACCAACCAATCCTCCTTCCTGTAGAACTTCACATAGGGCTGGAGACTCACTGGCCTGATGTTACCACATCAATAAAAACAATAAAATGTTAAAGCAATGCTCCCTGCGAGAACATGGATTAATCTAAAAAAAGGTTGCTGAGTGAAAAAAGCCAGACAGAAAGTACCATGCAGTACACAGTTGCATGTACATGAAAAACCCAGAATCGGTACTGTGTAGACACAAGAAACAGGTTACGGGCAGGGTGCGAGGGGTTAGAGCAGGATCACCCCACACGGGCACAAGCCATCTTCCGTAGGGGGATGGAAATTCGCTCCAACCGGACTGTGGTGTTGGCTGCACAACTCTATAAAATATGAAAACTCATTAAACATGTGAGTTCTACGGTATATAAATTATACTCAATAAAGCTCTTTTGAAAAAAGGAAGAAAAGAAATGGCCCTAATCCAGGAACAATGAAATATTTCATCCTTAAGGACCATTAATCTACTTCCCTGCACGGTTTCGTGTTTATCACCTTCCTTGCTTAGAAAACCTAGAGTCCTGGATTTCTCCCTGGGTCTCAGGCAGCTACCTCACTCACAGTACTTCTTTTTTTTTTAATGTTTATTATTTATTTTTTGAGAGAGAGCTAGAGCACAAGTGGGGAAGGAGCAGACAGAGAGGGAAACACAGAATCCAAAGTAGACCCCAGGCACAGAGCTGTCAGCACAGCCTGATGCGGGGCTTGAACTCATGAACCGGGAGATCGTGACCTAAGCAGAAGTTGGATGCTTAACTGACTGAGCCAGCAAAGTGCCCTTTTTAATTTTTTTAATATGTATTTATTTTTTTTGAGAGAGAGAGAGCATGAGAGGGGAAGGAGCAGAGAGAGACACAGAATGCAAAGCAGGCTCCAGGCTCTGAGCTGTCAGCACAGAGCCCGATGCGCCGCCAGATCTACAAACCGTGAGATCATGACCCGAGCCAAAGTCAGGACGCTTACCCACTGAGCCACCCAGACGCCCCATAACTCACAGGACTTCTGACGCCAGGTATTATAGGGAGGCTCCCATAGCAAGCAAGTCTGTGACACCAGATGGATAGCCTACGATTCCCCTCCATGCTGACACTGTCCACCTGCCAGCTTTGAGTCCCACAGTGAAGGGCTCAGTCCCACAAGCCTACCGCATGCTCTCCAGACACCACTCAGGTCCACGATGTCACTTGTGCTGATGCATGACCTAAATATTGGAGGTTCCCTTCCTTTGCTAGACTGGCTCACAGAGCTCAAGAAAACAGTCTATGGGGCACCTGGGTGGCTCAGTCGGTTAAGCCTCTGACTTCAACTCAGGTCTTGATTTCACAGTTCATGAGTTTGAGCCCCACGTCAGGCTCTGTGCTGACAGCTCAGAGCCTGGAGCCTGCTTTGGATTCTGTGTCTCCCTGTCTCTCTGCCCCTCCCCTGGTCATGCTCTGTCTTTCTGTCTCTCTCTCTCTCAAAAATAAGTAAACATTAAAAAAAAAGTCTACTTAGCGTTTACTGATTTAATAGGAAAGGGTTTAATAGAGGATAGAGATGCATGTCTGTACGGAAGAGATATACAGGGTGAGAAGCTTCCAGATCCTCTTTGGGCCCCTCCGGGTATTCAGCAGGCTACACGCTCCCCTAACTCAACACTTTAGGGGTTTTTATGGGGGCTTTATCATGTAGGCATGACCAGTCTGAACTCCGTTTCCAGCCCCTCCCCCATTCCTGGAGGTTGGGGGTGGGGCTGAAAGTTCCAAGCTTCTAATCATGGCTTGGTCTTTCTGGTGACCAGCACCCAGCCAGGAGCCCACCGAGTCACCTCGTTACAACACAAGATGTTCCTAACACACAGGGTCTTACAAAGGATCTCAGAAGCTCTGTGTAATGAATTGTAGACAAAGACGGATACATATTTTCCATTAGCTCAGAGCCCTCTACTAGGAAGCTGCAGATTCTCTGCATGGCTTGCAGACCAAGCTTTTCTGGATGAAATCAAGCTGCCCTTCAATACATAGCTATCAATTTCCCCTGAAGGCTTCCCTGGCCACCAAGAAATGACAGTGCTTCTGTCCAAGTCCAGGGCACAAAACGTTCTCTCTAATTTCTCTCCTAGCACAAGTCAGTGAGCATGCACGCTGGTGTAGAGAAAGAAAAGGAGCATTAATCAGTTTCTCATGTATGAGCCAAACACAGCCACCCTGCAGAACGCTTTTATTATTCCTCATAAAAACCTGGAGAATTGCATCTCATCAATTCACTTTTCAGATGCAGGCACTGTCATTTTGAGAAGTGAAATTATCTAATCCAAGGTCGTGAACACCACTAATGGCGGGGCTGGAATATGAACACAGCCTTCCAAGAACTCTCAGGTGAACTAATTCTGTCTACTCGATGTGGGCCCGAACCCTCCAATGCACCACCCGATCTGAGATGAGGTTCGTAAAGTTGCTAGGACATCAATATAGCTCGCACTGTGGAGCCGCAGCGCACTCAGTGGATGGACAGAGTTAAACAAGTATGTTGGCAGTGTCTACACCACACGGTGTCTCTGATCCTGTTGTCGGCAGCCATGCAAAATCCCCAAAGAACTCTAGCACTGAGTTGCCTTAAATAAAATATATCTTCAATTTCGTTTTTATCACACCCATGAATTGGTGCCAAACGCACTTCAATTATTGTATATTGTTTTTTTTCTTTCAGAATTCCACTTAAATCTTTCTCTAAATATAACATTTTCCTTGCTCACGGGCATGTTTGATGAGCTAGGAAAGTCAGCAGCATCCTGATCTGGGCGGAAGATAGAAAGGACCCAGATAAAGAGACGGGGACATGAAGGAGGAAAACCACGGAACCCAATTCTGTTAAAACTTTTAAGCAATGCTGGAGGGTGTTTACAGACATGGAGCGAAGTGACAACGGCGCCATGTTTAGGAAAACAACTCCTAAAGTGTATTTGATTTCAAGGACATCAACAGTAGGCGGTGTGGCAAATGAGTTTCAGTGAAAAAAAAATCACAAATTGTACGAGTAACATTAGTAACGCCCTCGAGTGTCGTGATTTTGCAGGCGTGTGCGTTCGACAGACACACACACACACACACACACACACACTTTGTGGGAAATGATTGGTCATCCATGGAGAAATGTTTGGTTCTCCTTTCTGGGGACAGGAGGACAGGCACCCACTATGCAGATGTCAGGGACTTCCCGAGATATCGCACAATGTACAAAGGAGCCCCACAACAAAGAATTATTCGGTTCCAACGTCACGGGTGCCCGGGTGGAAAAAACTTGGGTTACACTACGACCAAAAAGACCTTCTATGCCGCGAAAAACTAACCTTAGAGATTTCACTAAATTGGTAATAATCCGGACTATATATTTTCTTAGTATCTCGTGATACAATTTACTAGAATTCTGCAAACTGACTCCCAGAGGAGCAAACAGGAGCGTCAGAACAACATCTCTTTGAGGAAAACATTGATTTGTGTAGAAAAACGAGGCTACACGTGTGACACTATCACATGAAGGGAGACTCCCACTTGGACTCGCTCTGCAGATACTGTCCTTTTGAGAAGTACTCATCACTGGTCCCAGTGCAGGAGGCGTCACGGGACCATGGGGCCATTCCAACCGGGGTCCAGAAACGGTCCCCAAGATGAAATAAAGACATTTCTCAAATTGCTATTCAGAAGGTGAAACCTAGTCACGCGCATTATTTCCACGTTATGTCCCTTTCACGATGAGATCGTGGGGTTACTCTCTTCAGGGATTACTGGGTAGAAAGCGCTCAGCTGTGGATGCATCCGTGTTCAGGCTTGATCACCGAATGGCGTGTCTCAAATGTGATTCCACTAGAAAGACTTAGAAATGAGGCTGCTCCGACCACTAACTTCCCGCAGTCCTGGCAGCACGGATTAAATACTGATTTACTGAAAAAATTTCAGGTTCCTGCAGCTTCATCCCAGGCTCAGACACTCATAAGAGCCATTGAGGGTTGAAAGGACAAACCGCACTTTTCCAGTGAATAAACACCTTTTTATTTATCTCTTAATCCTTCCACTAAGGGGCGCTCAAACAACTACAAGGCAATATTCAGAAGGCTCACTTCTGGGTGTTGAAGGAGAGGAACAGGTTGTAGGGAGCCGTATTTCCTCTACAATCCAGAATGTGCCGGATTCTATGTACTCCTGGATCCTGCCTTTGACCGAGAAGGGAATTTAGTCTACATCATCCATTCACAGCCTACGTTCAATCTACAACCAGCAAGCAAGCAAGCGAGCAAGAAAGAAAGAAACCCACAGAAGTGATGACATAAGTTGTAACTCTTTTACTCAAAAAACATCGTTAACTCTTGACTTCATGGTTTGGAAACTTTGCAAGAGTTGAATCCATTTACCATCTGAAAAAGGGCTTTGCATGCTAGTTGGGATCTTGTAGGGAAAAAGCAAGTTCTATCACTGACCATACAGATTATACGTTACAGTGGAGTCTTTGAGCAAGAAGACTGGCACCTCGTGCACATGAGAATGACCTGGGGATGACGGGACTTTCATGAACGATGGGAAATCACTTCTCTTCCTGTATTTTCTCTACGCAAAGTGCATCTGCGTGTGGCTATGTGTGCTGTGTACCTACAAGCAAAGAAGGAGGCTCCAGATTTCCCACTTCCTGTAGATGTTTGCATAGTATTTAAGCATTAATTATGTAATGTTTGTCAAGTGCTTGAAGCTCCTAGGGAAACGGCATTATATTAAGAGCATTATTATTCGTGTTGTCTCCGTGAAATTTCCATTACAAAACGCATGAGTCATAGCCATCTGTCACACAGCGTAAACGCTTACATCCTACACAGTTTTGTTTACTGCTGAATGGAGGTACTCTGTGAGCCATATATAAAAATCATTCTCAAAAGTGAGTTGAACAGCTGTTGTCTTCGAGACTAATTTTAATACCTTGCTAGCAACCATTATTTTTTTAATAATGTGAATCACAAATCCGTTTCCATTGACTCGGTTTTAATAATGATCGCAGAGGCATACACTGCGTTAAGCAGTAAGTGGGTTTGTTATAATGAGAAGAACCAGAGACTCATATTTGACTTTTCGATGGAATACGAAGTCTCCAGTGAAGTCAGTTCTTGCCGTTGGCCATGACATGGCCTGGAGAATGACCGCCAGAACCCGCAGGGCTCAATAAATAGAGACACAGCCCAATTCAATCATGACCAGCCCCTTCATCAACACGGATTATTACCCAACTTTTGATCAGTGACAGCGTATCACGTAGCATCTTTTATTTTTCTCATTTCCCCAGTCCTGACTAGAACTGAATATGTACCAGCCACTGGTGTTGGCTCTGAATTTGCCCCTATTTGGAAAGAGTATGATGTTTCCCATTTTCACACAAATGGAAACTTGATTTAGCAAGTGAAGCACCCTAGGGAAACAGTGTTGCAAGCACATTTTATTTCCTCTAAATTTTCATTTGCCTTTTTAAAAAATAATTTTTTTAATGTTTATTTTTGAGAGAGACAGAAAGACAGACCGCAAGCACAGGAGAGGCAAAGAGAGAGGGAGACAAAGAATCAGAAGCAGGTTCCAGGCTCCAAGCTATCAGCACAGAGCCGCACACAGGGCTCGAACTCACAAACTATGAAATCATGACCTGAGCCAAAGTAAGTCACTTAACTGACGGAGCCACCTCTCGTTTGCCTTTTAATCTGCTTATGGATTGGGGTGAAAATGACATTAATTTATTTGACTTCTAGGTTTAATGTGATTAAAAAGGTCTTTTCTACAGGGGAAGAGAAGAAGTAAAAGAAGAAGGTACAATTCCATATCTGCATGTTTTATAATATACACATATTTAAATTACATAAAATTTATTTTGGTGCAAACTGTAAAGAAGGAATCCAGATGTTTTATGTTTTCAAATAGCTTTCCAGTTGCCCCAATACCATTTAAAAAAAATATCCATTTTGGGGCATCTGGGTGGCTTGGTGCCATTAAGCATCCAACTCTGGATTTTGGCTCAGGGTCTTGACGCCATGGTCCTGAGATCAAGCCCCGCCCTGGACTCTGAGCTGGTTGGGGAGCCTGCTGAAGATTCTCTCACCCTTGCCCTCTGTCCCTGTCATGCTTGCACTGTGTCAAAGAAAGAAAGGAAGAAAGAAAAACAGAGAGAGAGAGAGAGAAATGATCATTTTTCTTAAATACCAACATTATCATGAACTCAATTTCTGTGCCTGGGGATTTTTCTGACATTCTACATTGATCTATCAGTTATTTGGCCAATATCAAATAATTTAAATATGGTCTTTATATTTTTGTACCTACTACCACCCCAACGAAAGTTGTATTTTCTGCCTTGAATGAGCTAGAATGGGGATTATGCCAGCAATCGCAAACATCCAAATGTCTCTTTACATGTAGGAGAAATCCAGTGCCAACGCTCCCCCTCAAAAATCAGTGAATGTTTTTATAAAGGAAAGCAGATCACGTCATTTCTAAGGTTTTTCGCAAACGTAACCACACAATTCTTAAAGACGAACGGCCCAGAGTTAATCAGATGTGTCACCGCAGAGCCCTCTGGGTGGGCTTTCGTAAGTTGCAGTGATAGTATTCTATCAGGATCTTTAACATTGTCTTTAAACGTGCAGAGCTGAATTCCGTCGTAACTGGTTCCCCAGACCTAACGGTAGACAGACAGCTAGAGTTTTATCCTGACTCCAAATACAGAGGGATGACAAACTGAGTGTCAGCTAGGATTTCCCTTGGCTGCGAGTTACAGAAATTTCCACTAGGGTAACTAACACTGTTAGGAACCATTGTAGGCATTGTGGGAGGAACCAGAAATATGTGCGCGTTACTCAAGGCTCCTTCTATTTTTAGTCCCTGGGGGTCTTCCCGCCCCTGGTCAGCAAATGGGTGCTAAACTTGCAGATACTGTGCCAAACTTGCAAGCAGAAAGAAAAGGTCAAGGAAAAAAGGTGACAGTAATAGAAAGTACTTGTTTCACGGGCCACCCTCACGTCTTGGGGACACTCCTGGCAGCACGGAAGCTTGGTGACTCAAATTGCATTCACAGCCTTTGGTGCAGAGGTAGACAAAGAAGCCGGGCATAGCGGCGGCGTTCATTACAACATGCTGTCACCTTCACGTCAGAGAGGACTCGGAATTAATGCAAGAAAGTCCTGATTAAATACATCCTGAGAAAGTGCTACCATTCAAAATTGGGAGAAACTTTTCAAGGCTTCAGTCCTTCCCATCTTCAAGAAACCAGATTATCCCAACGAAAATATCAAGTAGACAACAGAATTCTCTTTCAAAGTACAAGCTCAAAGCAAAGAGAGATCTGGGAATTTAGAATTGTAACAGACAAATTCTACAGACAGCTGCAGACAACTATCCTGTCATGCAGGGACTTGAAAAGTATAGCAAACACATGCTATTCTTTGTAAAAAATCTTCAAGAACTCCAAGCAGCAGAGACAGGAATTATATTAAAAAACTCATCAAGAGAAGTTCTGGATATAATCAAAATGTCACTGAGCAATGAAAGGGTGAAACTCTTGGTTGGGATATAAATAGTTATAGTGATTAAACATAATCCAAGACTAAGAAGTAAATCATTTACGTAAGTTCATTTATTTTGAGAGAAAGTGTGTGTGCATGCACTTTCTTTTTCTTTTCTTTCTTTCTTTTTTTTTTTTTTTTTGAGAGACAGCACAAGCATGGCAGAGGCAAAGATGAAAGAATCTTAGGGGAAGAGAAAGAGAGAGAGAATCCCAAGTAGGCACCGCATTGTCAGTGCAAGGACCCTTGTGAGGCTCAGTCTCACCGAGAGATCATGAAAGCTCAACTCAAGGGTCAGATGCTTAACAGACCGAGCCACTCACGTGTCCCTCAGAACTAAATCTTTAAAGAGAAGAAAAATAATGTAACATGAAATAGACATAAGATACTATTTTGGAAGTGATAGTCACAATCGTCCTGATCTAAAGAAACATCAATTCTTTTTAAACAAAATCTACAGACATAAGTTAAATGATGCTAAAAGCTAAAAATTGTGCTGGATTATTATTAGAGGGCAGAGGGTAGGTGATATTATTCTAGAACTAAATATCCAACTATATTTTCTTTGGTGAGTTTTTAAACAACTGTGGGGAAAAAAGAAAATTTGGGCAATTAAGTAAAAAATAGGGAATAAGTAAGAAAATAACAGGAAAGAACAAAAATCCAGGATTTAAGAAAATGGCAGAGAAGCAAATATCATCCACTAATGACATTGTACTTATGTTGTTGATGTGGTGTTGAATATACACATACTTCCGGCATGTGGCCTGGGAACATTTTCCCCAGGCCCACCTGCTGAGGTGCGTAGATCCTCCCTGATAACACAGTCAGAACAACTGCCAAGTTTCACCTGAGGGATTAGGTTGTGTTCATACAACGGAATATTTGGTCTTTAAGAAGAAGGACATCCTGCCATTTGTAACAACATGGCTGACCCTGGAAGACATTATGGAAAAGGAAATAAGGAAGACACAGAAGGACAAACACTGCATGATTCCACTTATGTGTGGAATCTAAAATAGTTAAACTCATAAATTCAAAATAGAATGATGGGTGTCAGGAACTTAGGGAAGCAGGGAGTGGGGAGCTGTTATCCAATCGGTATAAACTTTCCGTTTCGCAAGAGGAATGGGCAAATTCTAGAGATCTCCTGGACAACACAGTGCCTAGAGTTAAAGTACAGAACTGTGCAGTTGTTAAGAGGGTAAACATCATGTTAAGTGATCTTATGAAGACAATAAAAGCAAAAACTAAAACAAAACAACGAAGCCGCAGGAGACTTTTGAAGGTGATGGATACGTCTATTACCTTGACTTTGGTGACAGCATAAAGGCGTGAGCATATATCCAAATTGATCGAATCCTATATATTAAATATGCGCTTTTTTGGTAAATCATTTCTATTACAACCGAGCGGTTTTAAAATATTTCTTGAATAAGATAAAATGCAGGGAAACGGACAAAGAGGTTCAAAGGTGAGCCTGAAATGGAGATAAAGAAATCAGGTCGGTCACATTGGGCAGAATGTCCCAGACACTTCGTTACAAGTGACTTACAGGTTTATGTCACAACTCAAATAAACTAAGAAATGGAAGTTTGGATTTAGGGTTCCAGCTCCATCTCTGGCTACCTGCATGACCTAGACAAAGGTATTTAACTTCTAACCCTTAGTTTTGTTTCTGTAAAATAGAAATAATAGTATTTTCTATCATATGGGGATTTTTAAGACTTTGAATTAGTTTAGGCAAAGAATCTGGAATCACACTAGGCATATATTAATGGGTCCTTAAATATTACCATTAGGGCTTATCCCAAAGGAAAATATTCGGAGCCAGTGGTATATCAAGGTCAAGAGCTCAGCCAGAGCTGGAAATTAGGAACTAGAAAATAACTAGACAAATCGGTTTCTGTCTGCATGGTGAGGACACTCGGTACCAAGGGAAGGAGGTGCAAATATAGTGATTTTACAACAGACTTGTTTATATTATAACATTCGGAGAAAATTTAACTTGTAAAAAGAGATTTAAAGAAATAAAGCAGAATTGGAACCAGAACGGGGTTTTCTATGAACTCTCTCAACTCTTGATTTGCTTTATCACTTTCGCCACAGTAAAAGCCTTCACCCTGGCGGAAGTCGGGGGACGAGGAATTGTGTTCAGTGCTGTTCTTGGACCCTGTTTTCCCACGACGGTTTTGTGTTTCAAGTTGTGATGCTTTTGGATTTCTAGCTTCCCTCTCTAATTGCGTGACAAATGGAGTCTTCTGATGTCTGGCATGAGCTAGATGTGTTTATTTCCACACCCTTGTGTGTTTTTAGGCACTCGACCTTAGAATCACCCTTGATTTGTACTAGTTCTCGAAACCTGCGGCTTTCTACTCAGTTGAAACGGAGGCTAAAGGAGTCAAAAATCAAAGTGGGACCGTGAAGGAGTCAGAAGACTATCAGCCATTCACCAAACACTGGGGCGAAGAGCTGGTCCTTCCGTTTCTCTTTCAGGTAGAGCTCAGGTTTGAGGACATTGCAGCCAGTGGTTTATGAGCAGAAGCCATGTGTGCCCCGTGCAAGCCTGGCTCATAAAAATCTCCCAGGGGTTTCCTCCCGGGAGCAAGGGGCACCCCCATGTTCTGCTGAAGTGGAGCCTTCAATGACAGCTTGCAACACGGGACCACTTCCACCCAGACACTCTCTCTCTGGTCACCCGTGCCGGACTTCTAGCGAGAAGACGGCTACACTGCACAGAGTCCACACTCAGGGCTGTTTAACTGCTTACAGCACTCGGGCATACTGAAATGCATCGAGCATTCTAACTATCCGAATGGTCATGGCCCAACTGGAAGAATCCACAATCTATCTGCTACCCGGGGGGGCTCTCCCGATGAACAAGGGTTCTTTTCTTGTGCTGAGTGTACAGGACCCAACACCAGCTGAGTTCCAGATCTGTTCCTGACGAAGGCAAAGTGGACATTTGTGTGAAGTCTCAGGTTCCACCCCAGATCCTGTCTGCGGGAAACCCTTGTGACATTTTAAGGGTCCCCCCGCCTTCCCACCTTTTGGGTGGGCATACATATTGCTACTTAAAACATGGTTGAAACTGATTATTCTGAGAAACGCCAGCACAAGGTCTGTAGGAAGCACACAGAAATGTTTCGGTGGTGTTCTCTGACAACATACCAGCCCAGGGGTTAGGAGCAGACCACTGATGTGTGGCGCCTCTGAGCCTGGCTCTTAAAAATCTTCCAGAAATGTCCCCCATCTTCTTCTCCCTTTCTGCTGGCTGGGCTATAAACGCATCTCTTGGTGCCACAGAAAACCTGGATACTGTGAATTAAATCATCATCATCATCATAACAACAACAACAATAATGTTTTAAAGCACTGCAGTAATAATAATAAGACTGCACATTTTTCAGGTCTCTGCATTTCAATAAAGTCGTCCCAGACCAGGGAAGGACCAGGGGAGGGGACACAAGATGGCTGAAAGTTCACACCTGCTGCTCTGCACAAGCAGCCTTAAAGGATTAGTAAAATTCCATCTGCCAAGAAAACAGCTGACAAGGGAGAGCACAAAAGTTCATAAACTCATAACAGAAAGACCTGGGAGGAACACAGACGTGTTCACCAAATCCCTGTATACCATGATGCCCTTTCCCTCAGAACCAGAAAGAAGGGAATTGAGGGCAAACAGAGAAAAGGTAAGTTGACAAAACAGAACAGCTAACATCGGCCCGATTTGCAGGAATCATAACCTAGAAAACCAGAGGCTTACTGCAAATATGTATAAAAAATTTTTTTCAAATAAGTACCAGAAGAATTCACCCATGACAGTTCTATTATAGGAACTTAAATGACACCTAAAAAATTGAAGAGGCTAAAAGCGATTGGCCAAAAACAAATGACTTAGAACTGGAATGTGTCTGGCTGTTGAAGGCCTATAAAAATGACACTGCACATACCTCCTCGGCAGCTGTGCGACTTTGCAGATGGCACCTGCACTGCCCCTTCGGGTTAGCTGCGGTGTACTGTCGCTCTTAGATTTATCTTGTATCAGCCAAAGTGCTGTTTTTATGGAACTGCCCATGGAGAGAAGCCGGTCATAGATTCTGAGCGGCACGGAGAAGCCTTGGTCAACCACTAAATTTAGATAGGATGGAGCCACACACTGCAATTCTTAAACGACCTCACTTTTTAAATCTCCTCCAGGCATGAAATAGACCCACTAGTGTAAGACATAGTGTGAGCAGTTACGGGGTTGGGGGGGGGGG